>SKCR01053140.1:0-30539 GCA_019454045.1 Zanthoxylum bungeanum | reverse complement strand
ATCTTCTTAGATCTATATTTAGATTTTAGAAGTAAAATTGCAATAATAACTCTTGGAGAGTTAATGACTATTCTCAAGGAGATAAAGTCAAAGTTTGCAAAAGGCAAGTAGCGCGAGGCGCACCTTACGACTTCTCGATATTCTAGAAACCCGTGGCTTGGCCAAATGCTTCTGGAGTGTTGAAACTGGCAAAGGCAAAATCATTATAATCTTCTGGGAAGATAAAAGGACATATCCCAAATGTCTGCCTAAATTGTGGCAACGGGATCGCGGAGCGTGACTGCCGTTTGGACAAAGCAGACATGAAGGAATTGAAGACGGGGCAAGGCTCCGACTTCAAATATGTTTTTCATAATTATGTTCACTACTAGTATTAAATTGGATTTTAATACTTAGTGTGGTACATAAAATATATGTATTGATGTTCAGAATCTGCTATGAGCAGATACTGACCTCAATTGAGATTTAATCTGCGGATTGGAAACGGGACGAAAGTCGCTATTTTAACCGTAGATACCTAAGTTTAGGAACTACCCTCGGGTATGTACCTAAATTGGGAAACTGTTATAATGTGGATTTGAATATTTCGTGACCTTTACGGATGTGGCTCGCGTTATGGTTATGTGTCTCTTTTGAAGCACAAATCAGAAACTTTTAAGTTTCGACACGAAAATAGACTAACAGATCGGCTAAAGTATTAAACCGTCACGGTTTAAGACATAATGGAAAATACTTAAGCAATAAGTTTATAATATACTGAACTTGAAAGAGTATAGTATTCTTTCAATGAGGACTCTTCCCGGAACACGTCAGTTTGACGATGTCCCGAACCGAGTAATCGAATTGGTTGGACATGATAAGGTTATTATGAGTGAGTCGCTCTGAGCTAACTATTTCCTTCAACGGATACGCTTTAACAGTGCAAGAACTTATTTAAATAAGGTTCCATAAAAATCTTTTGACAGACTTCATATTAGATATGAACAGGAAAGAAATCGGGTTTCTCATTCCTGAAAATTTGGGTATGCTAGGCATATGTTTGGATGATACCAAACTAAAACCCAAATTGGATAAGTGCGGCAATTGTAGGGATCTGTACTAGGCTGAACTATTAGTACTTCACAAGACTCACAAGAGAACAATGTAATTTGCTCGCCATGCGATTTCCTAAAGGAATACCGATATGCATTGGTAAGTGGGAGGATTGTAAAACTCGATGAAAATCAGAGTGATACTGTTCCAGGCACCAATCCTTAATGGAACATAAATAGTTCATCAAGGATGAAACTATTACCAATAATCTTCGAATACACAAGAACCGCGTAGGTCGGAGAGAGTCAGAAAATAACCTAGGGTATGAGTTTCTGATCTCACCTCATAAAGATGTCTATCTTATTGAGGAATACCAACTGACTACGTATGAGAAAGTGATACAAGGTATCGACTCCTTATTATGACAAATTGTCATGAGTTCGAAATGGATTCCATGTATATCAACTTAGTTTGGATACTAGTTGATGTACCACAAGGTATTGTGCCTATTGGTACTATATAAGTCTTCAAGGAAGACATACATGGATGGCAACATACCAACGTGTAATGCTAGGCTTTTAGCGGAAAAGGTATCCTTATCAACATTGTGTTGATTACGATTCAACCTTTTACCTGTTTCCACGGTAAATCCATTTGAATTATGCTTGCTAATGCTGCATGTTTCATTTATGAAATATGTCAGCTTAACGAGAAAATCGCTTTCCTGAAAAGGAAACCTTTTGGAGGATGTTTACAACATCCTGTCGGTTTTTTCGTAACATAACTAGCAAACAAGGTTTGTAGGTTATTCGATCCATGTTTGGATTTAAGCAAGCATTAGGTTTTTGGAATTACCGTTTTGATGTAATCATAATAGTTTATGATTTAGTTCAAAACGAAATGATTCTTGTGTATATAAGAGGGTTAGTGGGAGCGCACTGACAGTGGATGTCCTATAAATAATGATAATAATATATGTCATTTCTTGGAAATGATATTCCCATAAATAAAATCGGTGAAAGATTGGCTTTCGATAAAACTCTCCGAGAAATCGTACATTGAAAAATTTACGCAACCTGGTGTCTCATACGCCTTGAGCATATGGATTCACAAACAGGCCAATCCAAGTGATAGTCACTGGATTGATGTTAAGAACATCCGTTAGTATCTTAGAGAACTAAGGATGCTATCTTAATCTGTGGAGAAGGAGAACTTGAAGTGACTGGGATCACTACTGCAAGTTTCCTAACCGAAAATGATATAAGTCGCAAACGGTACTATAAAGTTTGAATAACGGAACAGTGAGCTAGAAATATTCCAAGCAAGATACTGTTACCGAATAAACAATAAATGCGGATTATTGCTGCAGCTGAGGCAGCAATAGAAACCTTCTGGGTCGATAACAAATCTAATTAGATTAGATATAATTCTGTTAGAACGGAGCTAGGCTACAACACAGGCTAAAGAATTAATGGTCTCATCAACGATCCAGATACATACTTCGATATTCATCTGATTCGTTCGGATCATACATTGTGGCGATGTGATGATCAAATAAATCACATCAGATGATAATCATGAAAATCCGCTGACGAAAGCCTTTTCTCAGCAGTTTGAGCCAACCGTACATAGTTCGGGTAAGACACACTCGAGTGACTGGCTATAGGCCAAATGGGAGATTGTTGGACAATTATGACCCATAGCGTCACTATTTGTACAGATCATGGTGTTGTTGTACAAATTAACTATGTGACAAAGGAGATTGCTCTCTTATCATTGTGATTAGATCACCAAGATGTATAATCATAGGAGTGTTAGTTATTATCTAGGTCCCAAGATCAAACAAGACATGAAATGAATGTGTGAATACATCAAAGGAGGTAGCGGAATACTCACATCGATCGGTTGAGACGAATCGGCAACAAACAAAACAAGTTTTGGGCTCTCAAAGTGGCGCCAATCACTGCAGTTCACTGCCCTCCAAATCAGAATTTTGAGCTGCGAAAATGAGCTCCAAGATTGCGTCAAACGAATCCCGACTCATGGGTGAACCTCCCTACCACCTTCGCAAGTCTCGTAAGTGTGCTAGCACTTGAATTTTTACCATAAAAATCCACTCTTGCCTCCCTCATACTCACGGTTTTTGTGTGAAACCAGTGAGTGTTTATTTTGCCCATTTGGGCGTGAGCCAAAGAGAGAGTTAGGAGAGAGAGATGTTGTTAATGTCACGAATATTCATGTTCACATCTAGCCTAGCTAGATATGGGCCCACTTACTACTTCACCATTGAATAGGGCTAACAGATCGGTGGCCCTTTTACTATTACCAAGTAAATAGTATTTTACGTATTTACCTAATAAACTAGATTCGCAGACCTTATTTGAATAGTCAAATCAGTCCTAGTACCCACTCTTCAAAAGTGTGGATATACGAGTCTTGTTTAATTGTGTCCTAGACAACAATGGCCACAAATAAGTCTCTATTGATCAAATCAATTGAGCTATTTATTTGTCATTTTATATGTTTGAGATTTTATTTATATTCAAAATATAAATTCTGTTATTTACATCTAATGTATTTATCTCAGTATCATCTTTATATAATGAAACACTTAGTGTTCTAGAATATAAAGGTTTTATCCGCATCGGATTAAACACTGATATAGAGATAATGTCTCTAGTCAAACTAGTTACATAATAACATTCCTAATTTAAGTACATACCCAAAGGGTAGTTCCTAAACGTAGGTATCTACGGTCGAAAACAGCGACTTTCGTCCCGTTTCCGATCGTAGAGAAGAAATCTCGGCTTGAAGTCAGTATCCAGCTCATAGCGGATTCTGAACATCAATACATATATTTTATGTACCACACTAAGTATTTAAAATCCAATTTCAATACTAGTAGTGAACATAACTTTGACAAATATTTTTAAAGTTAGAGCCTCGCCCTTTCTTTAATTCCTTCGTGTCTTCCATATCCAAATGGTAGTCACTTTGGGATATGTCAATTATCTTTTCAATATTCACAAACCTTTGGCCAAGCCTTGGGTTTTAGAATATCGAAATGATGTGCACCTTGTGCAACTTGCCCAATTGCAAACTTGACTTTTTAAAATAGATTTATTGTCAAGTATATTAAATTAAGCACTAAAGTCATCATCACATAAATCTTCCAAAGATTTTATGCTCTACTTATTTGTTTAATTATGGGCCTAGATATAACAAGTTATTTTATCCAATAAAGTAACCTATTATGATTCCCAATGAAAATTAAATCATTTAAATATTCAACTTTTCAAATCCTTTTGCTTTTTAATAGTCTAACTATTTAATCAATTTTAATAAAGGTACTATTTATTATAAGATTACAATATCCAATATTTAATCAACTATAATCTTAATATTGATTACTATAATCCAATTATAAAATCAACTATCATTTTAATTCAATTATATTGATTATTATAATCCAATTATAAAATCAACTATATATCGAATGTGTTTGTATATAGTCAAACTATATATATTTTTAAAAAACATAAAATATTAGTCCAACTAATACTTTTGATTATTAATATGACGAGTAAAATATAGATGAGTGCATTTAGCGAGTATTCGAACGAATGTTGCAAATTCAATACTTGCCTCCCACTATTTTTCGTCGAGCTCTAACCCTCTGTGGAGTACTCGGGAAACCGTGTTTCCTAGTGGGCTAGGATCCCGTTAAATGTCACACAATCTTGACTTTGGCCAACAAATTGTATGATAATTAACTAGGTAGATCTCGAAGATCAATTGGATCTCATCCAACTCCTAGATCCAGTAGGTGGACATCAAGTCCCCAAACATATATCTAATATATGCCTATATATCGAATATATACCCCTAACCTTTTCCTCTGAATCAACTAGGCTTGGCTTTGGCACAACAAACCTAGTGATCCCAGTCAAGCGCGGACCCATTGACATGGAAGCTTCGTAATCATGTCGATGGACAAGAAGTGGTCTTGACTTTGGCCAACAAACCACAACTTGGACACGACACCGATATGGAACAAAGCCTCGTGATTAAAAAACATCTTCGACGGACAAGGGCTTGACTTTGGCCAACAACCCCTGCCAATCTCGGATCTTGAGCAAGAATCACTCAATGGAAGGAAAATAAACGCTTGATATTATTGAGGGATTTTCGTGTGCAAATTGGCTACCAATTTAATATCTTTGTTAAGGTCTCATCATCATACACCCTTAAACATGCATTTTAAATACATAATAAAGCGAGTATGAAAATAAATAATAATGATATGCGGATGGATATTAACACATTGATCCTAGATCAAATCTCTCCTTTCTCACTCAAGCTAGCACTTGTATTACTTCTACCCGTTCACTACACTTCTAAAGAAACCTCATTTACATGGAGGGGAATAGGTGGAGAAGAGAATACAAAGAGAATGAAGGTGATAAAGGCTGGACACGCAGGTCCAATTTAATAAATCGAATTTATTACAACAATTTCTAAAATTGGCCACCCATCTATATCCATCCGATATACATTATACATACAACACAACCACGTATTCACAACATAAGCATGCTATCAATCAATCTAATCAAATTAATTAATCTGATAATTAAGTGATCATCCAATGTTCAACAACGATTGATTTGCTCGAGTCAACTCGTTTTTGTGAATAAGTACTCAAAGTACGAATTCTTGAATTAAATTAAACTACATCATTAAATCCAATATAACATTTATTTAATACTAATTCACTATTCAATTCCAAATTAAATATTACATTTATTTAATAAAAACCTTTTACGATTTAAATTCCAAATTTAATCGTAACGCGTCTCAAAGACCGATTAACGTCCAACGTCAATTCAATTAAAGTCCAATGGGCTTTTAATTGATTTCTTAAGGCGTGGACTTTTGGTCAACTCGGGTCAAACCGATAACCAAAGTCCAATCCGGGATTTACCCCATAAGCCCATAAATCAATCTTGGCCCATTAGGCCCAATTAAACTTTAAAGGTTCATTAAGTCGCATTTGGGCTTTATGGTTGTGGTTTTGGGCCCAATTAGATCCAATCCATTTGGCCTAAACCTTACTTGATAAAATCAAGCCCATAAGCCCAATTACAACATTAAAGTCCAATTTCCAAAATTAGGCCCAATTAATTAAATATACAAAATCCAATTTCATATTCAATTAAACTAAAGTGTATTACATGATTAATCAACTAAGTCAATATTTCTAAAACACCATATTAGTCCAATTAATCATGCTCATTATCATTATCATATGTCCCACACATAAATGAAAAATCAAACCCATTTACATGCTTCTTTAGTCTCGACCAAGGAAGGATTCACATCCGATTTGGTTTCAATTCAATCAAACCCACAATCGACATTAAATCAACATCCTAAATGATTTCATACACATCCAATGTTCATAAAATCAAAATCCAAGACATTCAAGGGCATACTCCAATTCGGCCAACATGAGAATTTTGGGGATTTATGTTCAATTCAAAGTACAATCCAATTGACCATAAATTAAAATCATCCTACATGATTCTAACTCATCCAATGAATCAAAACCAAAAAATTCCAAGGATTCAAAATCACCAACACATTCGGCCAAGTGACACAAAATTTGGGGAAAATTATTCCAAATCAATTTTCAACAAATTGGTCCAACCAAAATGCAATTAGACATGTTATAAGCATACTCAAACAATCAATTTATTCAAATCTTGCTCAAAATAAATTACCCAAATTTTAAGCCCTTACAATTTCATGCTTGAACCTATAGCTCTTGATGCCATTGTTAGTTATTATCTAGGTCCCAAGATCAAACAAGACATGAAATGAATGTGTGAATACATCAAAGGAGGTAGCAGAATACTCACATCGATCGGTTGAGATGAATCTGCAACAAACAAAATAAGTTTTGGGCTCTCAAAGTGGCGCCAATCACTGCAGTTCACTGCCCTCCAAATCATAATTTTGAGCTGCGAAAATGAGCTCCAAGATTGCGTCAAATGAATCCCGACTCATGGGTGAACCTCCCTACCACCTTCGCAAGTCTCGTAAGTGTGCTAGCACTTGAATTTTTACCATAAAAATCCACTCTTGCCTCCCTCATCCTCACGGTTTTTTGTGTGAAACCAGTGAGTGTTTATTTTGCCCATTTGGGCGTGAGCCAAAGAGAGAGTTAGGAGAGAGAGCTGTGTGTTGACTTGTATATATGTTGTAAAAGCTTTTGATTATATATTTTCCTAAAATAATAATCAATTTCCATTTAATTTTTCCAATAAATTAAAAATGAATTTTGGAGCAAAAACCAAAAGGTTTTCCCTCCACTAGCTTTCCACTATTCATGTCAACTCCATCACTATTGACATCTAGTCACTTTAATAAAGTGTTGTGTAAGTCTTTCAATCAATCAATCACATCAATCAATCACATCACTCAAAGTGACATTTGATTTGACGTTTGATGTGATGAATGATTTGACGATTGATGTGACGAATGATTTGACGCTTGATGTGACTTGCGTTGCCGCACTCGAATTCGAAATACGAATGCGCTCGCAATCACACTCGGGCTCGGGTTCACTAATTCCTAATTAGCGATTTTTCCGTCGTGTCGTAATTAAATGATTACGCCTAGCGAATTCACTATTCACGTCGCTAACGAATTATTCTAAATAATTCGTTCGCCCGAATTAAAATCTAATTTTAATTCCGCGTCGAAATCTAATTTCATTTAATATATCGAATATATTAATTTACCGATTAATTCCAAATTAATCATTATCTCTCTCTAGACGATATTTTATCCTAGATAAAATATCTCCGTAATTAATCCTAGATTAATTTTCTCTCTCTACTATATAATCCCAGATTATTTAAGAGTGCGAGTTATGCGTCATCGGTGGATTATCGGGAAGCGACCCATGAGATCCCCGTATATGTTGGCAGTAAATACGGTCGTCGGAGTATCTGAATCACGTACGTACCAAGTACTACGTTCAACCGATTTACGAGACAAGGTCGACTCCTAGCAAAGCACCAAGTCTTCCCAATTCTCCGGACATATCCATTTAGAATATACAAGGATCTATATCAAGCGTAGTATACAAATTGTATTGTGTATATCGGCCCAGTATCGGATAGTCACGTGCTAGGGCTGGGGCTGGATAAATGTCTGCCCCGTCCGAAGCAAATGTCGGATGTCTGGTAACATAGTCTCTATAATCGGATATTCATGACCTGGTCACAATATCCCGATTGGTTGCGTAACACTCAAGAGCACTAGTACCGTATCCTGCGTGACATCATTTCCACTATGACTGAAGTGATACTTCCGTCTTGACATTCACACCCAATACACTACGACTCCCTGATAAACCCAGAAGTGGTGTACGCATAACCGGTTTTAAAGCCCTACCCACCAAGACCAAAGTCTATCGATTATCGTAAGTATTAGCGATGTGTAAGTCTCAGGTTAAGAATATACACACCTACCTTGATTTCGGCCTCCCATAGACACATAGTCATAATACCAATGGGATTCCAAAGGGTCTATCCAGAGCGAAGCTGTTTCCCGTACCATCGGTGAAACACGACCTCCTATCGCACTTGCATAAGTATCCAATACTTATATATATGAGAACTATGCCGTTGTGCCCTCACAACGCGCACAAGTGCAATACTAGCCTATTCCGCATTATCGATGTCCAGTCTCGATAATACTCCGGCTAGGGATATTTAATGATTAATCCTTCGGGGACTGATACTGTCTCATATCATTCTCAGTCCAGGAACTAATCACTGGGACCTCTCTTCATTTATATATCTATGGTGATCTAATCACAAATGATGAGAGTGCAATTTCCTTGTCACATAGTTAATTTGCTACAACAACACAATGATCTGTACAAATAGTGACGCTAGGGTCTTTTGTCCAACAAGGAGGTCCCTATGATTAGTTCCTGGATTGAGAATGATATGAGACAGTATCAGTCCATGAAGGATTAATCATTAAAAATCCCTAGTCAGAGTATTATCGAGATTGGACATCGATAAATATGTAAAAGACTAGTATTACACTTGTGCGCGTTATGAGGGCATAACAGTATAGTTCTCATATATTTGGGTATAGGATACTCATGCAAGTGTAATAGGAGGTTGTGTTTTACCGATGGTACGGGAAACAGCTTCGCTCTGGATAGACCCCCTCAGAATTCCATTGGTAGTATGACTATGTGTCTATGGAAGTCCGAAATCAGGGTAGGTGTATTTGGTCTTAACCTGAGACTTGCACCGTTAATACTTGCGACAATCAATATACTTTGGTTTTGGTCGTCCAGGGATTTAATCAGTTTCTGTGTACGCCTCTTCTGGGTATATCGAGAATCGTAGTGTGTTGGGTGTGATGTCAAGACGGAAGTATCACTCCAGTCATATTGGAGATGATGGTCACGTAGGATACGGGACTGGTTCTCTTAAATGCTGCAACTATCGGGATATTATGACAAGGTCATGTATATCCGATTTTAGAGACTAGTCACCAGACATCCGATATGTGCTTCGTACGAGGCAGACACAATTCCAGTCCCAGGCCTAGCACGTGATCATCCGATACTGGATCGACAAACACAATACTACGTATACTACGCCTAATATAGATCCTTATATTTCTGTAAGGATATTTCTGGAGAATTGGGTAGGCATGGCGCTTTGCTAGAAGCCAACATTGTCTTGTAAATAGGTATAGACGTAGTACGAGGTACTTACGTGTTCGGATAGTCCGACGACTGAATTTACTACCAACATATCCGGGGATCTCATGGGTCGCTTCTCGAAGATTCACCGATGACGTATGACTCGCACTTTTAATTAATCTGGGATTAATTAGATGAGAGAGAAAATTAATCTGGGATTAATTGCGGAGATATTTTATCTGGGATAAAATATCATTTAAAGAGAGATAACGATTAATTTGGAATTAATCGATTAAATAATATATTCGATATATTATACGAAATTAGATTTCGACGCAAAATTAAAATTAGATTTTAATTCGGGCGAACGAGTTAATTTAGAATTAATTCATTAGCGAAGTGAATAGTGATTTCGCTAGGCATAATCATTTAATTGCGTCGCAACGAAAAATTCGTTAATTTGGAATTAGCGAACCCGAGCCCGGGATTGTTTGCGAGCACATTCACATTTCGAATTCGAGTGCGGCACGCATGTCAAATCCAGCTTCAAATCATTAGTCACATCAAGCGTCAAATCAATTGTCACTTTGAGTGATGTGACAAGTTGTCACTTGATTGAGTGATGTGAGTTGATGTGAATAGTGATGGAGGTGGTTAGAAAGTTAAAAGGCTTGTACCTTTGAGTTTTAGAAAATTGAAATTTGGTATATGCTTAATTAATTTTGGAAATTAAAAGAGATATACACAATTTCCCTTCTCTCTCTTTTTCACGATTTTGGAGCCAAAATGCTCCTCTCTCTCACACGGTCTTGGACCTTCTTCTTCCTTCTGTTTTCTGCAAAACCGAGAGCTAAGGAGAAGCTTTGGATGATTTGTGGCAAATCATCAAGGTGCTAGCACACTCTAGGAGACATACCAAGGTGATATGGTAGTGATTTCGTGAGCTTGGAATCCATTTTGGAAGCTTGGAGCTTGAAGATTTCATGGAGGACCAAAGCCGAAAATGGAGACACTTGTTGCAGCTCACTGCCGAGACTCCATGGAGAGCAGAAACCGAATTTTGTTTTCCTTCGTAGCATCCAATCAGTTCGATGTAAGTATTCCGCAACTTCCTCGTATGTATTCACTTGTTTCATGCTTGATAATTGATCCTTGGGACCTTAGAGAATTCCAACACTAGTACCATGATCTAGGGAGATTTCATTTGTATGGCATAGAGATCTCGATCCAATGAGATTTGACGAAGCTTCACCGAACTAAGTTAAAGTAGCATGACGTATGTCATACTGAAAATAAGTGCATCAAGAAGGCTAATGATGAAAGTAGTAAAGCAACGATTCACATGAAGTTGTGGGTTCTATCAGCCATCATAGGCTGGTATAGTGGCAGAGCAGTTGGCTTGTAGGTTGTTAGAAGAGGCAATGGATGAAATGATTATGATGGACAATGATGATTAAGTGACGGAAGATGACGTCAGGGTCGATTTTAAATGGGTTTTAAGAACCTATATATAGGGATTGAAGTCAATTTTAGACGGGATCCTTTTTCCCGGATTCTGATTCGTGTTCTTTTGAATTATATTCAGATTACTGTAATTTGAGAGCAATAGTATTAAAAGAAGCTAATGATAGAGTGAGAAAGTGTGTCATGTTCCCGACCACGTAGTGAAAAGTAGATCAAGCTATCATTACCCGAGGATTTTATTAAGATTATAACTGTAATTCCCTTGTTAGCCGCTCGAGTTGATATTTACCCCAAGGTAAATAAAATCATATTCATTTTTCTCCCATTGATGTAGGTTGGAGTCATTATCCACCGAACCATGTAAAATCCTATCTCTGTGTGATTGTTTGTCTCTTGCAAGTTTGTGTGATTCCCGCAACCAAACAAATTCTCTAGTTGGGGGAGGTTTGTTCGATGGGTAATTCTCAATCTTGCACTGGGAACGAAAAATAATTGTCAATAATTGGCACCATTTGTGGGGATATGGTACAAAAGCAACAAACACAATAAGGCGATTGTAGACACTGCATTTTTACATGAGCCCGATGATGAGCCTCGTACGGAGGCACTACCAGAAAAGTTACGAAAGTTGCGAAAAATGAATGCCGGAAGGAAGGAAAACCTCCAAAATTAGCCCTGTTGGGTTTTTCTAGGTCAAACCAAGATCAATTAAGCATAAGATCATGTGAATATAACAAAGTAAGTTGCGAAAAAATACTCACTTTGATCGGCTAATAGATATAGAGATAACAAAATTTGCCTCCATGGAAGTTGCTCCAAGCTTCTCCTTTGATGTATGTTGAGCTTCCAAGCTTGTCCTTGAATTTCAAACTCATGGATTAGTGTCCATAACACCTTTGAATGACTCCTTTAATGTGCTAGCATCCAAGATTTTGATTCAAAATCATCAAGTGTGAACCCCTGAGTTCACGCCATTTTGGAGAGAAAGAGAAGGCCAAATTCGGCCATAGAGAATAAATAGAGATGGTGTTTTGTTTTGCCTTCAATTTGTTTCTAAAACAATTGCAAAGTCAAATACAGAAGTTGTAAATGGTTTATTCAAAACCAAAAACCAAAAAGTGTTGAGAGCCAAAATTACAATTAATGCTCTCAACCACCTCCATCACCAAAAGTGACTTTTGTCACATCACTCCAAGTTGATGTGATTTCTATCACAAAAGGTGACTAATGATGCGACTTGTGATGTGACTTATGGACCCAACTTTAATTCAAAAATCCGAGTGGGCCCGCAATCACATTCTGGGCCCGGGTTCGCTAATTCCGAATTAACAAATTTTCCGTTGCGACTTAATTAAATCAAATTTAATTAAATAATTATGCCTAGCAAAATTACAATTAAAGTCGCTCGCGAATTAATTCTAAATTAATTCGTTCGCCCGAATTAAAATCCAATTTTGATTTCGCGTCGAAATCCAATTTCATTTAATATATCAAATATATTATTTTATCGATTAATTCCAAATTAATCGTTCTCTCTCTATAAATTGAATTTTATCCCAGATAAAATTCTCCGTAATTAATCCTAGATTAATTTTATCTCTCCTCTAATTAATCCCAGATTAATTATGTTCGAGTCATACGTCATCGGTGAATCTTCGGGAAGCGACCCATTAGATCCCTGGATATGTTGGCAGTAAATCCGGTCGTCGGATTATCCGAACACGTGCGTACCTAGTACCATGTTCTTTCCGATTTACAAGACATGGTTGGCTTCTAGCAAAGCATCGTGCCTACCCAATTCTCCAGAAATATTCTTTAAGGAATATATAATCTATGTCAGGCATAATATCCGTAGTATTGCATATAGCGATCTAGTATCGAATGTCACATGCTAGGCCTGAGGCTGGAATTATGTCTGCCCCGTACGAAGCATATATCGGATCTCTGATAACTAGTCTCTTTAATCGGATAATCATGACCTAGTCATATTATCCCGATGACTGCAGTACTAAAGAGTACTAGTTTCGTATCCTACGTGATCATCATCTCCATATGAATAGAGTGATACTTTCATCTTGGCATCACACCCAATACACTACGATTCTCAGTATACCCAGAAGTGGCATACATAGAACCTGTTAAAGCCCCGGATGACCAAAACAAAAGTATATTGATTGTCACAAGTATTAGCGATGCAAGTCTCAGGTTAAGACCAAATACACCTACCCTGATTCGGATTGCCATACACACATAGTCATACTACCAATGGGATTCCGAGTGGTCTATCCAGAGTGAAGCTGTTCCCGTACCATCGGTAAACACAACCTCCTATCACACTTTCATAAGTATCCAATACTTAAATATATGAGAACTATGCTGTTATGCTCCCACAACGCGCACAAGTGCAATACTAGTCTATTTCGCATTATCGATGTCCAGTCTCGATAATACTACGACTAGGGATGTTTAATGATTAAACCTTAGTTGATTAATACTGTTTCATATCTTATTAATCCGGAACTAATCATATGGACTTTTATCATTTATATATCCCGGTAATCTAATTACAAATGATAAAAGAGCAATTTCCTTTGTCACATAGTTAATTTGTACAACAACACCATGTTATGTACAAATAGTGATGCTTTGGGTCATAATTGTCCAACAATCTCCCACTTGGCCTATAACCAATCACTCAAGTGTCCTACACCTGAACTATGTACGGGTCGCTCAAACTTCTGCTGAGAAACATCTTTCGTCTCGGATTTGCAAGGTTATTATCTGATGCAATTTATTCGATCATCACATCGCCACGATGTATGATCCGACGAATCAGATGAAATATTTGAAGTATATACTTGGATCGTTGATGAGACCATTAATTCTTTAGCCTGTGTTGTAGCCTAGCTCAGCTGCTAACAGAACTATACATAATCTAATTAGGAATTTTACAGATCCAAAATTGCTTCTTTTGCTGCCTCAACTGCAGCAATATTTCGCTTTTATTGTTTATTCGGCAACAGTATCTTGCTTGGAAGATTTCCAGCTCACTGTTCCGTTATTCAAACTATATAGTACCCTTATTACGACTTATAGTCGTTTTTGTTGGTTAGGAAACTTGCAGCGGTGAACCCAGTCACTTCAAGTTCTCATTCTCCATAGCTTAAGACAGCATCCATAGTTCATCTAAGATACTTAAGGTTGTTCTTAACATCAATCCAGTGACTATCACATGGATCGGCCTGATTGTGACTCCATATGCTCAAAGCATATGAGACACTAGGTCACGTACATATCTTTCAATGTACGATTTCTCGAAGAGTGCCAACAACTTTTAGATCTATCCCAGTAGATCCTTATTCCTAGAATAAATGTTGTCTCTCCCAAGTAATCTACAAAGAATTTTCATGAAAGCCAAGCTTTCACCGATTGTATTATGGGAATGTCATTTCCAAGAAATGATATGTCATCATTATATAGGACAATCATTGTCAGTGCGCTCCCACTAACCTTCTTATATACACAAGAATTATATTCATTTTGAATTAAATCATATACCATTATGATCTTATCAAAACGTTAGTTTCAAGACCGTAATGCTTGCTTCAATCCATAAATGGATCGATTTAACTTGCAAACCTTGTTTGCTTGTTTCGGTATGAAAAAACTGTTAGGATGTTTTAAACATCCTCCAAAAGGTTTTCGTTTAAGGAAAGTGTTTTTGACGTTTAGCTGCCATATTTCATAAATGAAACATGCAGCATTAGCAAGCATTATCCAAATGGATTTAGTCATGGCAACAGGTAAAAGGGTTCGTCGTAATCGACACAATGTTGATAACGATACCTTTTCGCTACAAGCCTAGCTTTGTACGTTTGTTTGTTGCCATCCATGTATGTCTTCTTTGAAGACTCATTTAGTACCAATAGGCACAATGCCTTCCGGTACAACAACCAGTGTCCACACTTGGTTGGTATACATGGAATCCATTTCGGATATCATGGTACTTTGCCATAATAGGGATTCGATACCTTGTATTACTTCCTTATACGTAACCTGTTTGTCTTCCTCAATAAGATTGACTTCTTTATGAGGTGAGATCATAAACTCATACCTCTCAGGTTGTTTTCTGACTCTCTCTGACTTACGCGGTTCTTGTGTCTTCGAAGATTGTGGTACAATTTCATCCCTGATGAACTGTTTATGTTCCGTTAAGGAATCGGTGCCTGGAACAGTATTACTCTGATTTTCATCGAGTTTTACTTTCCTCCCACTTACCACTGCATATAGGTATTCCTCTTAGGAAAACCGCATGGAGAGCAACAATTACATTATTCTCTTGTGAGTTGTATAAGTACTATACTTTGGTTTCCCTAGGATAACCTACAAATAGGCACTTATCCGATTTGGGTTTTAGTTTGGTATCATCTAAACATATGCCCAGCATTCCCAAATCTTCAAGAATGAGAAAACCCGATTTCTTTCCTGTTCATATCTAATATGAAGTCTGTCTAACAGATTTTCATGGAACCTTATTCAAATAAGTATTGAAATGTTTAATGCGTATCCCTAGAAGGAAATGGTAGCTCAGAGCGACTCATCATTAACCTTACCATGTCCAACAAAGTTCGGTTTCTCTATTCGGACACACCATCAAATTGAGGTGTTCCGGGAGGAGTCCATTGTGAAAGAATACTATACTCTTTCATATAATCGAGAAACTTATTGCTTAAGTATTTTTTCACCATGGTCTAACCGTGACGGTTTAATACTTTAGCCGGTCTGTCTGTTTACTTCATGTCGAAACTCTTTGAATTACTCAAAAGTTCCCGTTTTATGTTTCAAAAGAAACACATAACCATAACGCGATGCCACATCCGTAAAGGTTGCGAAGTATTCATATCCACCTCTAGCCTAGCTAGACATGGGCCCACTTACGTCACTATGAACGAGGGCTAACAGATCAGTGGCACTTACACTTTTACCAAGTAAAAGGTGTTTTAGGCACTTTGCCTAATAAACTAGATTCGTAGACTTCATTTGAGTTAGAATCAAATCCGTCATAGTATCCACTCTTCAAAAGTGTGGATATATGAGTCTTGTTTAATGTGTCTTAGACAACAATGCCACTTTTAAGTCTCAACAGATTAATTCAGTTTGAGCTATTTGTTTGTCATATTATATGTTTGAGATATGTTTATATTCAAAATATAAATACTGTTATTCACATCTAATGTGTATATCTCAATATCATCTTTATAAACAAAACACTTAGTGTTCTAGAATATAAAGGTATACCCACAACGAGTTATACTAGATATAGAGATAATGTTTCTAGTCAAACTAGGTACATTATAACAGTTTCCTAATTTAAGTACATGCCCAAATGGTAGTTCCTAAAATTAGGATTCTACGGTTAAAACAGCGACTCTCGTCCCGTTTCCGACTCGTAGGTCGATCTCATCTGAAGTCAGTATCCTGCTAATCAGTATATTCTGCAGATCAGTACATATTTATGTACCACATCTAGTATCAAAAATCCAATTTTGAAACTAATAGTGAATATGTTTATGACAAACATACTTGAAGCCGGAGCCTTGCCCCGCCTTCACTTCCTTCATGTATGCCTTGTCCATATGGCAGTCACGCTTCCAGTGACTCCGTTTGCCACATTTTAGGTAGACATCTTGGGATATGTCCTTTGTCTTCCTAGAAGACTGTGACGATTTTCCTCTGCCTCTTTGAGCATAGCCATCAACTCTCCAAGAATTTACTCTTGGTTCAAAATGAACCTGCCCCAGCTTTAGGATATAGACTATAAGATCAAATCTCTGGTAGTCTCGGCCACGTAGGTAATGCCCAGCTAACCTAGCTGATCGATGTCAGCAATCATTTGCGACACCTAGTGCTCGACAGATGTACCTTCTGACATACGCGAGCGAAAGAGCTTCTTTTGTAATTCGTACTTCTAAGATCTAAGAATAGATATATGAAGATCCTTCAATTTCAATATCATACTATAAGGATCTAATCCTTAGTTCTGACAAAGAAATTAAGGAATCATTGCGGCAAGCATAACAGATTGAGCACTAAAGTTATCATTACCATGAGTCTTCCAAAGCTCATGCTCCACTATTTGCTCAAATCCGGGCTCAGGCTCGAGATGTCACTCTATCAAATAAAGTAACTTCCCGGTTCCCAGGACTATCCTGAGGTTCTATTCCCAATTTGAAAATTAAAGCCGCTTAAAGAAATTTTCACCCAAGATTATGTTTTAAACGCTAATCTTTCAGTTATCTTGATTCCAATAGTCCAACTATCGAATCAACGATTTCAGGTACAATCGAATATAATGATTACTATAGTCTAACTATATAATCAACTACTATTTTATTGGTTAAATTCAAATATATTGATTACTATAATCCAATTATATAATCAACTATAAATGAAGTTGTTTGAATACAGTCCAATTGTTAAATTAAAACAACAATTGAATATTAGTCCAACTAATATATTTATAGTTAATTAATGACGAAAAATGAAATGAACGTGTATTGGCAAGTATCTAAATGAAATTGCAAATTTAATACTTGCCTCCCACTATTTTTCGGCGAGCCTCTAACCCTCTGTGGAGTACTCGGGAAACCTAGTTTCCCAGTGGGCTAGGATCCCGTTAAATAACACACAACCTTGACTTTGGCCAACAAGCTGTATGATATTTAACTAGGTAGATCTCTAAGATCAATTGGATCTCATCTAATTCCTAGATCCATTAGATGGACTTCCAAGTCTGAAACATATATCCAATATATGCCAATATATTGCCTAACCTTTTTCCTCTAAATCAACTAAGCCTTGGCTTTAGCTCAACAAGCTTAATGATTCTAGTTAAGCGTGACCCATTGACTTTGGAAAGCTTCGTAAACGATGTCGATGGATAAGAAGTGATCTTGAATTTGGCCAACAAATCACAACTTGGACAAGACATGTGATATGGAACAAAGCCTTCACGATTCAAACACATCCGCGATGGACAAAGGTCTTGACTTTGGCCAACAAACCAGTGCCAATCTTGGATCTTGAGAGAGAATCACTCAATGGAAGGAAAACGCTTAATATTTGTTGAGGGTTTTTTGCGTAATTGGCAACCAATTAATTATCTTTGATTAGGTCTCATCATACACCCTTAAGGATACATTCTAAAAGCATAATAAGGCGTAGTAAATAAATTAATAATGATATGCGGATGGATATCTCACAAATTGTTCCTAGAACAAATCACTCCATTTCCTCTCCCCGGCTAGCACTATTCTTACTTCTACCCAATTGCATAACACTTCTAAAGAAACCTCATTTAAATTGAGGGGAATAGGTGAGAAGAGAATTACAAAGAATCGAGAGATAAAGGCTGGACACGCAGGTCCAATTTAATAAATTCTAAATTTATTACAATAATTTCCAAAATTGCCCTCACCCATCTAATATCCATCCGATATACATTATTCATACATCACATCCATGTATTCACACAAAGCATGTTATCAATCAATCTAATCCAATTAATTAATCTTTAATTAATGACCATCCAATGTTCAAACAATGATTTGATTTAAGCGAGTCTAACTCCTTTAAGAATAAGTACTCAAAGTACGAATTCTTGAATTATATCAAACTACAATATTAAATCCAATTTAATTTGTATTCAATATTAATTCTTTATTTAATTCCAAATTAAATAATTACACTTTTGATGTGCCTTTATGACTTAGATTCCAAATATAATCTTAATGGGTCTCAAAGCCCAATTAACATCCAATGTCAATTTAATTAAAGACCAATGTGATTTTAATTAATTCACAAGGCATGGACTTTGGCAACCAAAGCCCAATAAGGAATCACCCTTTGCCACAAAATTAATTTTGGCCCATTAGGCCCAATTAATTATTTAAAGGCCCATTTATTATATTTGGACTTTATGGAAATGGTTTTAGGCCCAATTGGATCCAACCAATTATCCTAAACCATACTTGGCCCAACCAAGCCCATTAAGCCCAAATACAGCATTTTACCCCAATTCCAAATTAAGCCCAATTAATTAAATTCTAAAATTCCAAATTTCACAATTTAATTAATTAATGTATTTATCCATAATTAATTATTTAAATCAACATTTTCAAAATACTAATTTAATCAATTAATCATGCTTTATTATAATCAATACATGTCCAACATTATTGAAACAAAATCAAGTCATTTTTCATGCTTCTATGGTCACAACAATTAGGGATTTTTAAAACCGATTTTGATTTCAATCTAATTAAATCACAAATCAATATATCCCATGTATTTAAACACATCCAATGGTTTAAAAAACAAAAAAATCACCATGACCTAGGGTTCACTAAGATTCGGCCAAGCCTTATAATTTGGGGAAAATTAATCCAATTAATTTGTCATCAAATTGATCATGCATAACTCTAAGCTATCAATATATAAGCATACTCAAACAAACAATTTGATCAAAACATGCTCAAATCAAAAATACCCAAATCAATATTAAGAACCCTAAATTAAATTTCATGCTTAATTTAGGCTCTGATACCATTGTTGGCTTTTTCTAGGTCAAACCAAGATCAATTAAGCATAAAATCGTATGAATACAACAAAGTAAGTTGCGGAAAAATACTCACTTTGATCGGCTAATGGATGTAGAGATAACAAAATTTGCCTCCATGGAAGTTGCTCCAAGCTTCTCCTTTGATGTATGTTGAGCTTCCAAGCTTGTCCTTGAATTCCAAACTCATGGATTAGTGTCTCTAACACCTTTGAATGACTCCTTTAATGTGCTAGCATCCAAGATTTTGATTCAAAATCATCAAGTGTGAACCCTTGAGTTCACGCCATTTTGGAGAGAAAAAGAAGGCCAAATTCGGCCATAGAGAAGAAAGAGAGATGGTGTTTTGTTTTGCCTTCAATTTGTTTCTAAAACAATTGCAAAGTCAAATACAAAAGTTGTAAATGGTTTATTCAAAACCAAAAACCAAAAAGTGTTGAGAGCCAAAATTACAATTAATGCTCTCAACCACCTCCATCACCAAAAGTGACTTTTGTCACATCACTCCAAGTTGATGTGATTTCTATCACAAAAGGTGACTAATGATGCGACTTGTGATGTGACTTGTGGGCCCTACTTTAATTCAAAATCCGAGTGGGGCCACAAACACATTCCGGGCTCGGGTTCGCTAATTCCGAATTAACGAATTTTCCGTTGGGACTTAATTAAATCAAATTTAATTAAATAATTATGCCTAGCAAAATTACTATTAAAGTCGCTCGCGAATTAATTCTAAATTAATTCGTTCGCCCGAATTAAAATCCAATTTTAATTTCGCGTCGAAATCCAATTTCATTTAATATATCGAATATATTATTTTATCAATTAATTCCAAATTAATCGTTCTATCTCTATAAATTGAATTTTATCCCAGATAAAATTCTCCGTAATTAATCCTAGATTAATTTTATCTCTCCTCTAATTAATCCCAGATTAATTATGTTCGAGTCATACGTCATCAGTGAATCTTCGGGAAGCAACCCATGAGATCCCTGGATATGTTGGCAATAAATCTGGTCTTCGGATTATCCGAACACGTGCGTACCCGGTACCACGTTCTTACCGATTTACAAGACATGGGTGGCTTGTAGCAAAACACCGTGCCTACCCAATTCTCCAGAAATATTCTTTAAGGAATATATAATCTATGTCAGGCGTAATATACGTAGTATTGCGTATAACGATACAGTATCGAATGTCACATGTTAGGCCTGGGGCTGGAATTGTGTCTTCCCATACGAAGCATATATCGGATATCTGGTAACTAGTCTCTAAAATCGGATAATCATGACCTAGTCATATTATCCCGATGACTGCAGTACTAAAGAGTACTAGTTCCGTATCCTGCGTGATCATCATCTCCATATGACTGGAGTGATACTTCCATCTTGGCATCACACCCAATACACTACGATTCTCAGTATACCCAGAAGAGGCGTTCATAGAACCTGTTAAAGCCCCGGATGACCAAAACCAAAGTATACTGATTGTCACAAGTATTAGATGCAAGTCCCAGGTTAAGGCCAAATACACCTACCCTGATTCGGATTCCCATACACACATAGTCATACTACCAATGAGATTCCGATGGGTCTATCCAGAGCGAAGCTATTCCCGTACCATCGGTAAACACAACCTCATATCACACTTGCATAAGTATCCAATACTTAAATATATGAGAACTATGCCATTATGCTCCCACAACGCGCGTAAGTGCAATACTAGTCTATTCCGCATTATCGATGTCCAGTCTCGATAATACTACGACTAGGGATGTTTAATGATTAAAACTTAGTGGATTAATATTGTCTCATATCTTATTAATCCGTAACTAATCATATGGACTTTTATCATTTATATATCCCGGTAATCTAATTACAAATGATAAAAGAGCAATTTCCTTTGTCACATAGTTAATTTGTACAACAACACCATGTTCTGTACAAATAGTGATGTTATGGGTCATAATTGTCCAACAAGCCCCTCATCGGATTCTGACTCACTAGCCAGCCTCAGATTCACACAGTCAGCTTCTGCATTAAACTGTAGCCTCGGACACGCATCTGCCCCTACTTCGGACCTCCCATACAGCCCATGCAATCCACACGGCCCAAAACCTCATGCACGCCCAAATCCCCTCATTAAATCACTTGCCAAACTTAAAAAAAATTTGAAATCCCCTTTTTGCCAAATATGCAAGATCCTAGACCCAAACTAAAAAGGATTCTCACTCTCTAATATAAGTGATTTGAGTTTCCTTTATAATTCCCTTAAGCACCCTATATAAAAAGTAAAATCTTGACACAAAATGAAGGAGAGTGGCGGCAACTTAGAAGAAAAAACCCTAGGAGGCAGCAACTATAAAAGGGAGAACAAAGGAAAGAAAATGGGACCGGCCAAAAACAGAGGGAATAACAACAACAATAGAAGAAAAAAAACAGCAGCAACGAAAAAAAAAGAAACCAGCGTGAGCAGAACCCAGCAATCAGAACGTGAACCAGCGTGCGAATGGACGTGCAGACCTGAACATAAAGCAGCAGCGTGAGCAAAACCCAGCAATCATAACATAAAACAGCGAAGCAGAAGGCAGAAATAGCGAAGCAGAAGGTAGAAACAGCAAACCAGAACATGAAATAGCAACCAAAAATAGCAAACCAGCAATCAGAAACAGCGAACCAGCAACCAGAAACAGCGAACCAGCAACCAGAAACAGCAAACCAGCAACCAGCGATCCTTCTGACGATGGCCTAACGCACTTCCAAGAAAGCAACTTAAAAGGTAAGACCTGAGGGCACCCCTACCATATTTATTTTTTAGTTTTGGACGCTGCATGCCTGGCTGGACAGAAATACGTCCAGCCGGGTATGCGAAGCCCTACATCAAAAATGGCCAAATCTCTAGCCACATTTCCTCTTTAGCATTTCGTTGTTTATTTTTATCTATTTATTCACTTTTATTGTTATTTTATTATTTCGTCTTTATTTTATTTATGTTTGTTCATGATTATACGTATATACATTGCTATATTATTTCGTGTCTATTTTTATATGTGTTTACATGACATTGATGATTATGTATGTTACTATTCCTTGCGGTATATCGGATGGAAACCCAGATGTAAATTCCGTAGCCGAATCTGAATAGACGGTAGTGCAGTTTGTACTTGGGATACAACTCCACGTGCCACTCGGGAAATACTCATATATGCGTCGACCTCTTTCTTTATATTTTATGCATTTTTACTTCTTCATTATGCGTGTGTGATTAATTATTTATATTGCATTATACTTTTTGTCTTCTTTATATTTTACATCGTTCATATTAATTTATTTCATTAATCAGTCGCCTTATATTATGCATGAGTGATTTAATTATATCTTTGCGTGGAGCCATATTATTTCTATTAATATTTATGGGTGTGCAAATTTGTGTTTATTTGAATTGCCTTGCATGAACTGCATAAGACTTGACTATACCATTATGTGAACCCGTACATTATACTGGCATAAATAAGGGACCATTCCAAACCCAACGATTTGAGGTCTTCCCTTGCGAGGGGTGAGTGAGGCCTTAAATCTTTCCCAGTTCACACTGGGTGGCAACTCCTTCATTCTCCGATTTAGTCCCCCGCGGGCTAATTCGTACTCTCTACGGGCTGCAAGCCTAAGATTGTTGTGGTCGCCGAATATTATAGGCATAGTGGTAAACCCCGCTTCGCTCCTACAGATGGCGACTCCACTGGGCATAGAGAATCGGCCCCGAAATAATGCCTTGTAGTGTCCGTGGCTTTGGCTTTGGTTAACCAAGTCTCATATATTTTGCATACCCTTCTTACCCCTGATGGCGTCATGTATCGTGAAGTCATTTTCACTCAAGACGGCGGATCGTTATATGGTGATAACCATCACTCGCTGGCACGTACCCTAGGGTATAAAAAAGGCGTTCTCAATTAGTCACTCGAAGCCTTGAGTGGGGAGGCCTAGTTGTGTGCACCCCTTCACCAATGAGAGCCTTATCCATACCCTTGTAAGCCCACATACGAACCATAGTTATGTGTCCTATAGAAGCTACCCCCATTCTTGTGTTTGAGCCCATTATCATTTGGATCCATTTGGGCTTCTCGTCATAGGATACGAACTTGTTGGGCCACTAAAACTGGGACGAGTTTGTATCTTATGATGATTGGGCCAAAATTTTTCAAAGTGACGATGAACCACCTTGTGTTTGGGCCCCATATCATTTGAAGTTATTTAGCCACCTTATCGCAAAAGTGTAAACCTGTTGGGCCTTTTCAATTGGGACAAGTTTACACCTCGCGATAATCTGATTGAACGCTTTAAAATGATAACGAGCCAACTTGTATGAAAACCTTGATAGGCTTAGAGGACCCAAACATGATCCGAATATGCTAGATGTATGAGTCTGATATCCGCACTGGCTTTCATCCAAGAAGGGTACGCCTTGTTATGGCATATTTATATACCTTTGGATATCTCCAAGTCCGTCTTCGCCACAACTGTGATTATCGAGGGCCCAATTTGTCATTTCTAGACAATGGCATGATCCCCATAATAGGCTTAGTCAATCTTGTAAATGGGCGGTCTTTGTCTTTTACTGATGAAGAAGGACTGAGGTAGCCAAGGTTCACCTCTGTAGTGTAGGAGAGAACGATTTTGTGTATCCCACATTGGTGCATAAAATGAGTCATACCTAGGGCAGAAATGGACTTACCACGGGTGTGGGAGAATAAGGTCAGAAGGGTATATGTTGTTTTGATAACCACATGTATCTCATGCATCGCATGCATACACGCATCATGCTGACCCATTGTCTTAAAAGCCATCATAGATATCTGTTAGGTTAGAGAAGAATGAAGACTTGTCAAGAAAAGGTTAGCAAGCATGGATGCGTCAGGCAGTGAAGGTTCCCGCATGGATCAGTTGGAGACCAACATCACCAAAATTACCGAACAACTACAAGCTTTGACCAATATTGTGGCCAATCTGACAGTACCCCGCACAATGGGAACAAAAAACAACGATGATGGAAGGCGTGAGGAGCCCCCGAATAGGGTGGGTGAAGAAATCCATGTTTTTGATGATGAGATGGCTGAGTATGCCATGGGAAGGATATCCGGGCCTCAGGCAGAGTTACAGAAACTCAAAGAACAAGTAGAGTCAGTTACCCGCAAGATGAAGGGAAAACATGAAGATCTATTAGACTATGATGCGATGACTTTCGAAGAACAGCTGCCTCCCCAGTTTAAGATGTCTGACATGGCCAAGTTCAAAGGAAACAGAGATCCTATGGTCCATCTTCGACAATATGTTTCAGTGATGAGTTCAGTGGGTTTGTCGAAGCGCCAGGTGTAGAAGATTTTCGGGATGTCACTGGAAGGGGCACCCGTAGTATGGTATCATGGCCTGGAGGAAAGGTCAGGGATGACTGGAGGGCATTAGCAGAGGCCTTCCTAAACCAATATGTCACGGACATGGAGATAGACTTGTCACTCTGTGACCTAGAAAATACCAAACAGAAGCTAGAAGAGACCTTCAAAAATTATGTGGATCGCTGGAGAAGCCAGCTCTTGAAGATGCAAACACGGCCCTCGGAGAAGGACCATATTAAGATGATCATTAAGGGCACCAAGCCCTCCATTTATAACAAGCTGAGAAGGATGACCTCCATGATTAGCGACTTTTGACAGTTAAGAGAAACTGTCATGGATATCGAGAAAGAGGAAGCCGAGAACAGAAAGTTTTACGGCCAGAATAGAAAGACCATTGGGGGGCCTTCAGGGAGCAAGCTCGCTCCTGCTGAGGTCACCGCCATCAGAAACAAGCGATTCTACAATTTTGGTAGACCTTTGTCAAAGGTGTTTGAAAAGCTGAAGAACTAAAGACTTCTAAAACCCTTAGAACTTAAACCACTTCCAAACCCTGTGCCACGCCACCTCGACCTAAACCTATACTGTCACTTCCATCAGTAAAAAGGCCATGAAACTGACAACTGTACATGCCTTAGGCACGAGATCCAATACCTCATTGACACCCATAAGATATCCGACCTAGAAAAAGAACAACCCAACACACACGGAAACCCTTTTCCCAACTATCACTCTGTTCCACCATCCACCTACATGATCAACTCTGGCCTGCTCGAAAGCTTTGTCATCTAAAATCTCAACCACCAAGCTTCTTGCATGGGGATATGGATAACAGTGGTGAAGATGAAACAGAGCAGAGGAGAGATTTCTGGAAAAACGTCTCGATCAGTGACGAAGATGAGGTAAATGGGATGACTCACAGTGGATGTTTTTAAGTGATGTAATAGAGAAAGGAAAAGAAGTGCTAAAAGAAGGCCGAAAGGTGACAGAGAATACGGATAACACCGATAGGGATACTGTGTTGCATCAATTGAAGAAGACACGGGCACAAGTGAGCATATGGGAGTTATTATGCGCCTCTCAAGAGCACAGACGTGCCATGGTAGAAGTTCTAAGCAAGATAATGGTGTTTGAAGATGCAAACACGACAATATTCATAGGGTCGATATAGAAAGAGGGTAGGCAGATGATAACATTCTCTGAAGAAGAGCTCCCGATGGAGAGGAGGAATCACAACAAGACGCTATTCATAAAAGCGGAAGTAAAAGATAAGAAAACATCTTGTATGATGGTGGATGATGGATCATCTATCAATGTGTGCCCTTTGAATATTCTGTCAAGGTTGGGTATGCGGACAACAGATTTAAGCCCCTTCAGCATGATTATCAAAGCATATAACGATAGCAAACAGGGAGTCGAAGGTACTTTCGTCAAAATAGTCAAAGTGGGCCTGATAGAAGATGAGGTGGAGTTCACAGTGCTTGATATCTAGCTACATTTTCTCTGTTATTGGGGAGGCCATGGATTCATAGACTTGGGGGCATGCCATTCACTTTGCACCAGGTTATTAAGTTCCCACATGGAGAGGAATTCGTCACCATCAGGGCTGAAATAGACAATATTATGACTGCTTTAGACATACAACCTTTCACAAGGTTCCAAGTGGCAGCAAACTTTGAAGAATGGGTGGACCCTAAAGTGGCTAGAATCATGGAAAGAATAAAATATGAGCTGAGCATAATCTTTGAGTGCTAGAGGCCAGTGAATAAAAGCACTGCCAGATTTCAAGGGGAAGACCACTAAGAGAGGATTGGGGTATGAAAAAGATGGAAATGAGCCGAATATGAAGAAGAAAGGGATGAAGCTGATGGAATACTTTGTGAAAGCCACAGGATATCAAGGAGAGCCTGAACCCATAGAAGTGAATGGGATCATAGTACCAGGATTCGAAATCTTCAAGGATGTGATGGGCAAAGAACCACAGGCAGAGGAAGTTGCAAAAAAGGAAGATAAATGGGAAGAAGAACTATTGCAGTTGGAGAATCTGACGCTCGAAAAAGTAAGGAAACGGAAGAAGACAAGACTGCAAATTACTAAGATGTTTATTTTCCTGACCTATTGGATTGTAATCCTGCATTTATTAATAATAAAGACATTGATTTTATTACTTGTTCAAACCTTTTCTTGTTAGTCTGCATCATAACATGCATGACATGAGCATATTTGACATTGACTCAACAAAGACAAATGCATTCAATCTTGGTACATGTGAAAACCCCAAGGAAATTTCAATTGCAAGTGGAGTTACCTCTGATGAGCGGAAAGAATTAGAGACAATATTAATAAAATATGCAAAAGTATTCGCCTGGTCCTATGAAGACATGCCAGGAGTGGACAGGGGTATTACCCAGCACATGATACCAACTTATCCGAACATAAGACCGGTAAAACAGAAGCTCCGAAGAATGAGGCCAAAATGAGCCGAAAAGGTTAGGGAAGAAGTCAAGAAGCAGATAGATGTGGGGTTCTTAGAGGTGGTGAAGTACCCCGAGTGGTTAGCCAACATTGTGCCGGTACCGAAGAAGGATGGAAAGGTCAAAATGTGCGTGGATTATAGGGACCTCAACAAAGCTTGCCCAAAAGATTATTTTCCCCTTACCTCATATAGACGTGTTGGTTGATAGTGCGGCTCTATCTACTTTGTACGCGTTCGCGGATGGATTCTCAAGATATAACCAGGTCTTCATGGCCGAAAAAGACAAGCATAAGACTGCCTTCGTCACTGAGTGAGGTATATATTGTTACAAGGTGATGCTATTTGGACTTAAGAATGCGGGAGCCACTTATCAACGAATAGCCACTACATTATTCCACGACTTAATACATAAGGAGAATGAGGTATACATGGATGACATGATGGTTAAATTAGAGATGAGGGCCGGATATATAGAAGCACTAGAGAAATTCCTTCAAAGAGTCGATAAGTACAACCTCCGACTCAACCCCAAGAAGTGTGTGTTTGGGGTAACATTTGGAAAGCTTTTAGGGCATATGGTAGGAATGAGGGGATAAAAGTGGACTCTGAAAAGATCAAGGCAATTACCGAGATGCCCGCACTGAAGATAGAAAAGGAAGTTAGAGCTTTTCTCGGGAAAATCCAGTATATCAATCGATTCATGGCCAAACTAACAATAGTATGTGAGCCCATCTTCAAGCTATTGAGGAAGGACCAGCATGTGGAGTGGAATAGGCAATGCCAAGAAGCTTTTGACAAAATCAAGGAATACTTGGTTAAACCGCCCGTCCTGAAACCTCCAAGGTCGGGCAAACCCTTGGTGTTGTATTTGGCCATAGAACCCGAAACACTGAGGGCGATGATGGTACAGGCAGATGAGACAGGGGTGGAATATGCAGTCTACTACCTCAGTAAGAAGATGCTTCCGTATGAAGCCCGCTATCAAGAGGTGGAAAAGACCTGTTTGTCGGTGATATGGGCTTCTCGAAAGTTGCGTCATTACTTCCAATCCTATAAGATACAAGTGGTAGCAAAGGAGAATCCCCTAAAGTATTTACAGTCAGTACCTTCACTGGTTGGGAAGATGGTTGGTGTTGTTGACAGAGTTTAATATAGAATACCTCACCTCTAAGGTAATCAAAGGGCGAGCCGTAGCGGAATTCTTGGCATTACAACCAATAGAAAGAGATCAGTATAAGTTCGAATTCCCAGATGAAGAGGTTCAAGCCATAACGGTCCAGGAGTGGAAAATGTATTTCGACGGGGCGATGAATTACAAAGGAGCTGGAATAGGAATTGTGATAGTAACCCCCGAAGGAGAAACCCTACCTATGGCCAAAAGGTTGACGTTCGGAGTAACCAACAACATGGCCGAATATGAAGCATGTGTCTTTAGACTGAAAGCACTAATAGCCAAAGGAGCTAGGGACGAAGAAGTTTATGGAGACTCGATGTTGGTAGTTCAACAGATGCGAGGGGAATGGGAATTGAAGGAAGACCGGTTGAGACCCTACCTGCTCAATCTCAGAAAGTTGACACTGACTATCCCTGACTGTAAATTCCAGTACTTGCCACGAGAAGAGAACCAAATGGCGGACGCACTAGCCACCATAGCTGTAACTTGGGAAAACTCAGAAAAACTGGTAATAAGACCCTTTGTGCTGACAACAACTAGCAGACCCAGTTATGAGATAGAGAGAATCTTTGAAGTAGAAGTCGACGATGGGAAGTCGTGGTACTTCGAAATTCTGCAGTATCTAGAACGTGGAGAATTCCCAGAAGAAGCCGACAAGAAAGATGGAATATCCATTCAGAAATTGGCTTCCCAGTATGTGAGTTTGAAGGGGGAGCTGTACAAGAGACAAGCCAATAGCGTCCAACTGAAATATTTAAGAAACAAATAGGCTTAGAAGGTGATGGAAGAGGTGCACATTGGAGTATGTGGACCGCACATGAATGGATTGAATTTATCTCGCAAGATAGTGAGACATGGATTTTACTGGTCGACCGTGGAAGCTGACTGCGCAAAGCTGGTAAAACACTGTCACGATTGCCAGGCACATGGTAATTTGAAACATCTACCGCCTATGGAATTACACGGAATGTCAGAACCATGGCCTTTCTCAGCGTGGGGTATTGACATGATTGGAGAAATCAGGCCACATGCATCAAATGAACACCAATTCACAGTAGTGGCGGTATACTATTTTTCGAAATGGGTGGAAGCCAAGTCATTCCGTAATGTTACGGCGAAGCAGATGGCCATGTTTATAGATCGTAATATAGTATGTCGATACAGAATGCCACATCACATAGTGATGGACAATGGAGTCCAATTTCAGGGAGAAATAAATGTGATGTTGCAGAAGTATGGGATAAGGCATCACAAATCATCACCTTACAGGCCACAGGCTAATGGGACGGTGGAGGCGGCCAACAAAACCATAAAGAAAATACTAACTAAGATGATAGAAAGTTATAAAGATTGGGCTGACAAACTGCCATATGCCCTGTGGGGGTATAGAACTTCGGTGAGAACGGCAACATGAGCCACACCATATGCTTTGGTTTACGGGATAGAGGCAGTGTTACAAGTGGAAGTAGAGATACTGTCAATGTGGGTACTAGTAGAGGTAGGATTGTCTGAGTAGGAATGGGCCTCGCAGAAGTTCGAACATCTAGCACTACTGGATGAGAAAAGATTAAGGCCTTATACCACATGCAGCTATACCAGAAAAGGTTGGCCCGTGCATTCAACAAGAAGGTGCGTCCCACCAAGATCAGG
>SKCR01053139.1:0-30493 GCA_019454045.1 Zanthoxylum bungeanum | reverse complement strand
ACATACCTGACACGATCAGTTCTTCTCCGTTTGATGATCCTATAAGATCTGCCTCTGCCAAGTGTTTTGGGATGATTCCCAGAACTTGACTGCCTTCATCCTGTACGGCCATTGAAACGATCCCCATTAGTCTAAGATTTCCTCTGCCATATATTAGGTGCATATTCTTCCCAGCTATGACTCGTCCCAATTCCCGTGCTGCTGCTACGTATTGTGGCTTAGTACCAACACTAGTACCGCAAAACACACAGATATTTTCAACTCGTCTTCTTGAAGTGGCTTCCATTTTTATCTGGATGCCTTCAAAAGTGCAATGATGAATTGAATTGATAACACCTGAAAGGGTGAGGAAAATAATAGCACTAGTACCTGTCAAATGACAATTAAATAGTAAAATAAATCGGGAAAGGTGAAAAAAGGTCTGGATCCTGTCGGAGAAAACAAAAGAAAACAACAAAACACATCACAATTATTAGGAAAAGACAAAGAGATATAATATGTACAAGAAAAGTAACGGCTTGATTGACGTCTATGCGTCAGGGACAAGCTTCCCATCCAATTTCTTATAAATTGGCAAACAAGGTCTTTTTGAGTCAGATTCCCGAGACTTAACTGTTGTCTTTCCTTTTGGAATTGTGCATATAACACACAAACTTCGTGATACACATATCCACTGGGATGCATCTCAAGAGTTTTAGATATGTCCTCCAAAGACTCCTTACTCAAGCCATCCCTAATGAAATTAATCTTATCTTCGCGGTTATCAGACACCATTCCTAAAGAACGACAACGAGTATCACAAAACATGCGAGCATATTTATAGCATACACTTATTCTTTTAGGTCTTCTTTTTTTAGCATAGGTGCTTCTTCCTAAACCAGACATATGTGAAATAAATGGATCAGAGGACTCACCTGCCAATCGGACCCGTGCTTCAATAATCCAACTTATTGACGAATATCAGTAGGAATACCTTTGATCATCAGTAGTCTCATCTGTTCCAAGCGAGCTTTGTAAACTTTCATCAGAGATTTTTGAGGGAGAGAATGGAATTGCTTGTGAAGATTTGCGAGAGCTTCTTCCATCGTGAAATGACTTTACCTATAAAAATTAAACACACAAAAATAAAACACACCAGATCATAATATATACACAAATTGCATGGGTTGCCTCCATGCGAGCGCTAAGTTTAACGTCGTCAATTAGACATTATTTCCCGAATGTTAGGCTGGATCTGAAAGTGTGACACTTTCTTTTTGTCACTCAATTGGTTCTCCCAGTAGTGCTTGACACGCTTGTTTTTAACCTTGAATGTTTTATTGGAGTCGGGATCATGTAACTCAATGGCTCTATCTGGTAAAACCTTAGTGATTAGGAATGGACCTGACCACCGCGATTTTGGCTTCCATGGAAAGAGTTTCAACCTTGATTTGTTTAACAGTACCTTCTGCCCTGGTTTCAGTTGTATGCGCACTAATTTCTCATCATGTCTCTTCTTGGCCTTTTCTTTGTACAATTTGGCATTCTCAAAGGCTGTATGTGAAATTCCTCCAATTCTTTGAGTTGGTGGAACTGTTCCTCTTCTGTTACTTGTAGTGCAAGAATAGGCTTCTTCAGTACGCAGTACGCTTTATCTTCAGGCTCCACAAGCAATTGACATGCTTTAAGTTTGTCAGCAAAACTTTGCATTGCATTGGAAGTCTGAATGGTACTATTTATCACATCAAGTCTGAAACATTCCTCATTCTTTTCATCATTTGGGAAATTCATGGCCTTGAAAATATTGAATGTTACTTCTTGGTCCTGTACCTTCATGGTTAGTTCTCTTTTCTGTACATCAATAATGGTTTGACCAATAGCCAAGAATGGTCTCCCGAGGATGATTGGCACGTCTTCGTCTTCCTCCATATCAAGGATAATAAAATCTGCTGGGAAAATGAATTTGTCAACCTTGACCAGCACATCTTCAACTACACCTCTCGGAAATACGAGCGTTCTATCGGTAAGATGTAGAGAGATTGAGGTTGGCATTGTTTCTCCAATCTACAGTTTCCTGTAGATAGAAAAAGGCATCAAGTTAACACTTACACTTAAATCACACAAAGCCTTACCGAAGTCATGTTCTCCTATGGTGCAAGGAACAGTGAAAATGCCAGGATCTTTTAACTTTGGGGGAAGCTTCCTCTGAATGATGGCGCTGCATTCTTCTGACAATGCAACTGTCTCGTAATCTCCCAATCTTCTCTTTCGTGAAAGAATGTCTTTATGAATTTGACATAGCTGGGCATTTGTTCCAACGCTTCTGCAAATGGAATGTTGATATGCAGCTTTTTAAAGATCTCCAGGAACTGAGAAAATTGCTTGTCTAGTTTATTCTTCTGGGGACGCTGTGGAAAAGATGGAGGTATAGTGATTATTTATTGATCTTTTTCCTTTGCTTCTTTTTCCTCCATCTGTGGAACTCCTTCGCTGTTTTCTTTTGGAACTTCCTCAATAGTTGCCTTGACTCTAACTTTTTTGTTAATTTCAGTACCGCTTTTTAACATGATGCATGACATTGCTCTTTCCCATGTTTCTTGGATTTGGTTCAGTGTTGCTAGGAAGGTTTCCTGGCGGTCTGTAACTCTGAGCATTGACCAGTTGTCCAATTTGATTCTCCAGTGCTTTAATAGAAGCAGATTGACTTTGAATTAATATTGCATGTGATTGAAACAAAGCATCATACCGAGCTGCTTGAGAGTCATGTTTTTCTTCTATCTTTTTCAAATGGGTCAACACTTCTGTTATTCCTGTTTCATTTGCCTGCTTCTGGCCTTTGTTTTGCTGTTGGAATCCGGGTGGTGGGTTGTTCATTTGCCCTGATTTGTTGCTCCATGCGAAATTGGGATGATTCCTCCACTCTGGGTTGTAGGTGTTGGAATATAGATTGTTCCACTGTCTGTTGAAATTATTGACATAATTCACCGTTTCTTTATGTTGGTTTGGCTCTGGTGCTCCTCCATATGGTGAACTTGTGGTTCCAGAAATGTTTACAACTTGTGCGCTGAGTGTTTCCAGGTATTTGCACATCTGATCCAACTTAGTATTCACTGCTGAGTTAGCTCAAACTTCATATATTCCTGCAATTCTCTGGTTCATGCTTCTTTCTGTTGGCCACAAGGAATTTTTGTTAACCATTTCTTCGATTAAGTCTCAGGCTTAATCTTCTCCTTTTGCCATCAAAGCTCCTCCAGCAGCAGCATCAATTGTGGTTCTAATTAGTCCAGAAAGTCCATTATATAAAGTTTGGACTTGGAGATACTTTGGAATCTCATGGTAAGGACATTTCCGGAGCAAATCTTTGAATCTTTCCCAAGCTTCGCAGAAGGATTCTGAATCTTGCTGCACGAAGGATGTGATGTCATTCCTCAACTTTGCTGTTCTGGCTAGTGGAAAGTACTTTGCAAGGAATTTTGTGGCTAGAGTGTTCCAAGTTGTGATGGAACCTGCTGGTAGTGAATGTAGCCAAGCTTTGGCTCTGTCTTTCAAGGAATATGGAAAAAATCACAGTCTCATAGCTTCTTCAGCTGTTCGGTTGTAGTTGAAAGTACCGCAAACTTCCAGAAAATTGCTGATATGGGCATTAGGATCTTCAGTTGCATTCCCCCCGAACTGAATTGACTGCTGAATCATCTGAATGCATGTTTTGATGTCACACGTATTTGCTGGTAAATGAGGAAGTACAATACATGAAATGAGTCTGTCAACCACCGGAATGGTTCTGTCTCGAATGGGAATTGGTGGTGCAACGTTCAAAGGTTCAGGTTCCATGTTGACTAAAGCTTCTTGGACTTCTCGCTTTTCCCTTCTCAACTGTCTGATGGTTCTTTCAATTTTTGGATCAAGCGGTCGAAGTTCAAAGCTTCTGGTTCGTCTCATGTAGTTTCTGAGAACCTGAAACCCAAGAAAACAAAAACAATAAGTAAAAAGAAATTAGATACAAGTAAAGGTATCTAACCTCAAAACTAATAGTGAAAGATAACTAAGTCCCCGGCAACGGCGCCAAAAACTTGACCGGCGTAATCATACGCGTATAACGCAAGCGCACGTATCGTTCAAATAGTATAAAAAATATCAATCCCACGAGGACTTAATACTTGATCTATTAGTTTTATGAGGTCAAATGATTACTAGTATCTAACAGGTTGATTGATTGATTTGAAATGGTGATGATTTTAAACTTAAAAACTAGTAAATAAAATTGCTCAAATTAAATTAAATAAAATTCAATATTAAGAAACTATCCAGGGTTGTGAATCTTTCCAATATCTTTTAAAAGATGAAGGGGTTATTTCATGTTTGTGTAATATATCGGTTCACTAACCTGGAACATGAAATTATGCAAAAAGCCTCTGTCAATGGTCAGATGCAAATACCCAGTATAACCCAATTGAACCATATGTTTATGTCAACCAAATTACCTGGATTCATTAAGATTAAGTTCCAATTGTGGTTACCCCCGCCCGACAAGTATATGTCTATCCTGTATGGAAATCTATTAAAGGGTTATCTATCCTCAAGGAAGATCGTGGGCTATTAAGTCTAAGGTTGAAACCTAAAATTCCTTTGTCAAGTTTATTTTAGATTTACCAGATCAATCTTATTAGTGGTCAGTTAACAAGACGCATTAAGCTTAAGACTTAATAAGTAAACCTTTAAATTACCCAAACTATAAAATAACCCCTTATAAACCGGTGATATAAAATTCATCACAACCCCAGATAACTAACTTAGTTACGATACATAATTAGGGCTAGTAAAAACTTAAAACTAAAAGACATAAAGTAAAATGCTGAAAAGTAAATGCTGTAAAGTAAAATGCTGAAAAGTAAAATTACAATCAAATAAAATGTTAGGGTTAAATGATTCACTTTTTCCACTACTATTTTAGATATCTCCCTTAATATAATATATTAACTTGTGATAACATTACCAACAAGCCATATAGGTGGTAACCTGATTAAGTCAAATTAAGTCTGACCTGCCATAAATGTGGTATCAATATTTGTCAATAAACCAGCCATATAGGCGGTAAATTACCAACCGACCAACCACACGGTATCCATGCTTAGTCAAATTAAAACCAGTTTATAATTGATTACCAACCGACCAATATAGCGGTATCTTTGTTAAGTCAAATTTTAAGTAGTGAATATATTATAATTAAGGGAGATTAATCTAAATAGCAGTAATAAAAGTTTTACCTTTCACTCTAGCAAAGGGAAGTTACCTCCTCATAGCTGAATAGTAAAAACTGAAAAAGTAAAGAAAGTAAATTACTATTACAGAAAGTAAATAAAAATTAATTACAAAACTGAAATTAAGAGAAAACTAGATATAAAACTCCCTATTTACATTAGAGAATTCAGAGAGGAAGGTACATCTGAAACTGAAATTTCGAGCTAAATTTATATGCGTCAATAAGGTCTCCGCGTCGCGACGCGCAAGTTGTGCTTGCGTCGCGACGCGGACACATGTCACGATCTGATTGGTTCCGCCGAGATTCTTATCCAATGACGTGGCATTTTAGATGATTAATTCAATAATTGAGCTGACGTGGCAATGACGTGGTGACACGTGGTGATAGCAATTGTAAGCACCATATGATTGTGACACATGGCGCGCTATGATTGGCTGATGATGACGTGGTGGTGACGTGGCAAAGTTGACTCGGTCTTCTGCTGAAATGTAAATGATGTGGCTGACACGTGGGGTGACACGTGGTGATGGCGATTGTCGGCACCATAGGATGATGACACGTGGCACGACACACGTTAGCAGATGGGCTGTGATGTTGACACGTGGCACGACGCACATTAGCAAAGTCAAACTTCTCAGATTCTGACACATGTCCCGGTGCATGTTAGCATGGAGCGGCGCACGTTAGGCGTCGCGACTCGGGCTGTGCTTCGCGACGTACCAAATTACCATTTTGCCCTTTTGTGTCATTTTTCAATGTTTTGGCTCCAAATCACCTCCAGAATGTCCTGAAACTTTATTTATCTACAAAATAACACAAAACACATCAAAATATTCATAAAACTCAAGAAACTATACAAAATATTAGGTCAAATGAGTGGGAAATAGTGATACATTTACCACTCATCAGATATCTTAGTGTTTCAAGTTAATAAGTTAGTTTATCACAAGAATATAGGAAAACCAATTCATCTTTAGAATAATATTTGATGGATTCACAACTCTGGATATTTTCTTCTCATTGAGTGCCTTTGAAAGTTACCATAGTTTTATTTATTTTTTTTAGCTTTAATTTAAATTCAATTCAAAAATCACAATTAATTCCAATTAGATATTTGTAGGTACTTAGTCTTAAAGATTAGTAACATAAGTAATAAGTCCTCGTGGGATCGATAACTTTTATACTACTTGAGCGATACATACACTTGCATAACGTGTGAAAATCACGATCAAGTTTTTGACGTCGTTGTCGGAGAATTATTTTATCTTTCATTTTCAATTTTGAGACTAGGAACCTTACTTGTTATCTAAGTGTTTTTCTTTTTGTCTAAATTCTATTTCAGGTTTTTTGGCAACTACATGAGAATAAGCCGAAGCTATGAACTACTTCCGCTTGACCCATAAATCGAGAGAACCCTCCAACAGTTAATAAGGGATATGGTAGAAGATCAAAATGCACAACTCAACATGAACAATCGGGAACCTGAACCCTTGGAAGAAGAACCACCAATTCTCATTCGGGATAGGACAATCCTGGTGGTTGACTGTTTCATCTCTTGCATCATCCTACCACCCATTCCGATAAACACATATGATATCAAGACCTGCATTCAGATGATCCAGCAATCGGTGCAGTTTGGGGTGGTGCACTTGAAGACCCAAACACCCACATCAGCAGCTTTTTGGAAGTGTGTGACACGTTTAACTATAATTGAGGGGTAGAGGAAGCAACGCGGTTGCAAGCTTTTCCTTACTCCTTACGAGATAAAGCTAAGGGATGGCTCACTTCACTACCAACAGGGTTCATCACGACTTGGCAAATCTGGCGACAAAATTCCTAGCAAAGTACTTTCCCCCCGTTAGGACTGTAAAATTAAGAAACGATATCACATCATTCGTGCAGTATGACTCTGAAACTCTTTATGAGACATAGGAAAGGTATAAGGAGCTGCTACGAAAGTTCCCCAATCATGATATTTCTAAATGGTTGCAGGTACAGACTTTCTATAATAGGTTTAGCAGGATGATAAGTCCAGTGGATGAGCTGTGGGAGGTGCATTAATCTAAAAAGGGGAACACCGAGCATGTGATCTATTAGAAGAAATGGCTAACAACAATTCATTGTGGCCAACAGAGAGGAATATGTCCCAACGAGTAGCATACATCCATGAGGTCGAGCTCAATATAGTTGTGAATACCAAGCTTGACCAAATCTGCAAATGTCTAGAGGTCATGAGTATGCAAGCAATAAACAAAGTTGGTGCCACAAGCGCATGATATATAGGAGGACAGAATGGGGAGCCACAAACTCAATATGGCGAGTCGGTCAACTATGTTAACAACTTCAACAGACCAGGCCACAACTCATATTCAAACAGCTACAATCTTGGGTGGAAAGATCACCATAATTTTAGATGGAAAATTAACCAAGGGACATGACCACATGATAGATCACATGGCCCGCGAAAGAACATAGAGGTCGTTCAATAGAGCAAGCCACCCATGGAAGAGCTACTAATACAAATGGTAAATCACAACATGCTTCTGATTGAGCAGAGCGTATAAAATGCCAAGAACAATGCTAGATTAGAAGCATTGGTCCATAGTCAAGCCGCATCTTTAAAGACACTGGAGAGTCAGTTGGGACAATTAGCAAGTAGGCAGAACTACAGCTCAATGGGTACCCTCCGAGTGATACAGAACCTAATCCAATAAGCGAGAATAGTGAGTCTTGCAATGTTATCACACTAAAGAGGGGGATTGTCAATGACAAAGACATTGGGGTACGACAGCCTACACAGAAGAAGGCAGAGACTACAAAAGAAAAGATGAGAGATGAAGGAAATACCAAAGAGGAAAACCCTATAAATTATCCACCTTCTCCACTCCCACAGCGTTTGCAGCAACACAAGCTAGATAAGTAGTTTTCAAGGTTGTTAGAGATCTTAAAGAAACTGCATATCAATATTCCTTTTGTCGAGGTATTAGAGCAAATGCCCAGCTATGTGAAATTGTTGAAGGACATTATGTCAAAGAAATGGAAGTTGGGCGAGTTTGAAACCGTAGCACTCACAGAGGAATATAATGCCATCTTGTAGAAGAAGCTTCCACGCAATCTGAAAGATCTTGGTAGCTTTATCATACCATATACCATTGGTAATCACTACTTTAGTAAACTCTATGTGATTTGGGTTTGGGAGAGGCGAGACAAACCACTGTTATGCTGCAGCTAGCAGATAGATCTCTCACCTTCCCTCACGAAAAAAAAAAGAGGATGTGTTGGCAAAAGTGGACAATTTTATCTTCCCCATGGATTTCATTCTCATCATCCTCGGATGACCCTTCTTAGCAACATGCAGAACGCTAATCGATGTGCAAAATGGTAAGTTGACTATGCGAGTGCAAGATCAAGAGGTGACTTTTCATTTTTTTCAAAGTCTTGCCATGCCCACATGATGATGAAGAATGCCATATGATAGACAGTTTGGAGATGAAAGTCCAGAAACAGTCTACATGGATCACCACAATGATAGCTCTAAGATGAGGCCACCACAGATATTAAGTGCAGACAAGAGAACTGAAGGGCTTCATATTTATATTTGTGACATGCCACCTCTTGTGAGGATTGATCAGTGGATGGAGACAACTGATGAGCCGTTGATAGATCCCGGGGGACATTACTTGGAGAGAACACCGTAACAAAATGCTCAATTCTTGCCATCTTATAGGCAACATAGAAGTGAGAATTGGGTGGTCTTATCTCAGTCAACTAAGCTTATAAGGGAACCACCATGACCAATTGAAGGGTTACGTCTGGCTGAAGACGTTAAATTTAGCACTACGTGTTTATTTTTAGTTTTTTATTTTATTTATTTTTATTGTGCTATTTGTGTTTTTAACAATGTTGCATGTGTAATTATGTAAGTACTAGCCAACCCAACCAGTTCACATAGCTAAAGTCTGACTATAAGTTGAACCAAGAGCGCGTCACGACTCGGGACATAAGAGTCACGATGTTACGTAGTACAAAATCAAGGTAGAGAATTGGTGACATTACGCGTCGCGACGCACATCACTCTACGTCGCGACTCGGGACCTAAGTGCAATAGAGGATGGTACACCCCATGCATGGTAGTGTTGTTCATTACTCTTGTTTCTTACGCTTATTTTACATTGAGGATAATATAAATTTTAAGTTTAGGGTGTGTGCATGTGTTGTGTTAGTTAGTTTCTGCTATTGTTATCTTAAAATAATAATAATAATAATAATAAAATTATTTTTAGTCCTATGGTAGTGAAACATAGTTCACATTATGAGATTGTTTGCCTCGGTGTGAAATTTTAGAAACGATAAGTACCCAATTTACTTTTATCTGATGCCTTGAGTAGGTGATATAGGTTAGACTCGTATGCATTTAAAAATAGGTTTCTAGTAGTAAGAACCGAGATAGTTGGAAAAATGATTAGTTGAGAAAATTATTTGACGATGAATGACCGTTTTCTTAGATATCTCTCTTTATTTGCAATTATTTATGATATATGGTATGGCTTAAAAAAATATGAATGAAAAGAGCTGAAAAGAAAAATATTTTGAAAACAAATAAATACACCCCCTATAACCGATAAGAATGAAGCTACCCATGGGTGAGTGTTAGGACCACCATGAGGAGAAATGCTACCTTAAAGGGTAGGTGAGTCAAAAGATATAGAAAATGAGAAGTCATATCATATCGAGCTTAATAGGCAAATACAAAGCACTTTTGAGATATCTAGGTTGGTTCGACCCATCATATCCCAATTTTGAGACAAAATCATTGAGTTGGCCTTCTTAGGATTCGAACTGTGACCAAACCTTTACACACAGACACACACTGTGAGTCTAACTTAGATAATTTATTCAAGAATTTGGACTTGAGTTGTGTTGGGTACTTTGAAGGTTCTTTGATTTCATTACTGAGCACTTTTTGAAGACAATATTGTGTATAACTCTCAAGACGATTTTGTTTATTTAGATATTTTTGTATTTTTATGTGTTTGCATGTGTGTCTCGAATGAAGTTTGTGGGTATCGTCGCTGTAAGCCCTCACGAGACTATAACTAGTCCACTAGGGCCGCCTAGGGGTTTAAAGGTTTGTTGCTTATGCTAAATGCAATCGTGATCCCTAAGAAAGTGGCTTAAATTAATTGTTATACTTTAGTGATTTTTATTTGTTTGTGCTCGAGGACTAGCACCGCTCCTCTAACTTAATGTTGTGTGAGATGTCTCTCGTTTTATTAGTGATTTGATGTATTTTGGGTTCACTTTGCAGTTAAAAATAGTATCAAGACTCAACGGAATCAATGAGAGACGAAAGCAGCAAAATACAGAGTAAATTAAGGCAAATTCAGAATCAAAATGCACGTCCCGATGCTAGATCACTCGTCGAGACACGCGCTAGTTCAAAAACTGTACAGAGAGAAAATGTTGGTGGCGCATCGCGACGCCCCCAGGGCACGTCATGATGTACGAATGAAGAACTTGGTGTTGTGATGCCAATTCATCTACGTCGCGACGCTGGGTGCGTAAATTAGAATCGTCCTCAACAAGGAAACTCTTATAAGACTTCCTATATAGGCTAAAAACTCATCCCAAAATCATAAAATAGTCTCATAACCTAATATTACAGCCCCCAAAGTGATTTTTGATTGGGAAAAAAAAAAGCAATTCAAGCAAGCACAGCACAAAACTCAACATCAAGAAGTGAATGACTGACGATATCGAAAGAGTTTCTTCTTCCTGTACTTCTTTGATGTTTTTTTTATCATTGATTATTTATTTAGATTTTTTAGCATGTATAGTAACTAAACCTATAATCTGGGTTGTGATAAAACCCAATATTTTGAGTTTATAAATTGATTTTCCTTATATCTGTGTGATGTTTTGACTTGTTTATTGAATCTTGTTCTTAATATTTTTTGTTGCTTGATCACCAATAGATTGATGTGGTAAACTTAATTGAACTTGAAAAAAAAATTTGGTTTAGCATTCACGATCTCATCTTAGGGATCCCTACAAGATATAAATATACCGGTAGGGCGGGTGTAGCCATAATTGGAACTTGATCTTAAAGAATTTGGTCTAGGTAATCGACATAGATATATAGTTTATTGTTTCGTCTAAATATTTTCACTTGACCTTCAAATAGGTTGTGGATATCTTAGTGTTCGAGGTTAATTAGTCATTTTATCACATGAATATAGGAAAACCAATTCATCTTTAGAATAATATTTGATGGATTCACCACTCTGGATGTTTTCTTCTCATTGAGTGCCTTTGAAAGTTACCATAGTTTTATTTATTTTCTTTAGCTTTAATTTAAATTCAATTCAAAAATCACAATTAATTTCAATTAGATACTTGTAGGTAATTAGTCTTAAGGATTAGTAACGTAAGTAATAAGTCCTCGTGGATCGATAACTTTTATACTACTTGAGCGATACATGCGCTTGCGTAACATGTAAAAATCGCTATCATTATTCCAATAAAAATTCAAAGTCGAATTCTCATCACTATAGATAAATTACGGCCATTGGTATAATCATTCCATATGGTTTGATTCTCAATAAGTATTTCATAATTAGTGTTAGGTCATAGAGTCTATTGTACCTCTTTAATTATATCTTGCACCATTAAACACCATTATTCTCTAATGAATAAAATATTCATAAAGTTTGTAAATATTTATTCTGTTAAAGTAACATAAATATGGACGCTCTATTATTCAAGTATTAAATCAACACTTAAGGTAAATACTTATCTACTATAAGAATGAGTTAATTCTAATATATTGTTAAATGTTCCCAGCTACATACTAAACTATATCTTCGAAGTATGAAGCTATCGATCGGAATCCATGCCAATCTTATCCATGATAAATCAAAAGACACAATCAAATACGCTTGAGTTCATAGAACATTCAGGATTAAGATCAACGCATATATGATCATCATTTAAATATATTATATATATATAAATTTCTTAGTTTACTAAATCTTCTAAAGAAATCCATCTATATTAGGGTTCAAACCTGTATAATCACATTATACAAGCCACCTCCTTTTATATATCACTACATGAATGATTTAGGATTTCATCGTGGTATTTAAATTGACTGCAACTGTAGATAAACTATAAACATAATATCCATTTCTTTTTACTTTCAACGGACTATTTAAAATTATTGATCTCAAACTCAAATCCTATTATATATATCATACATATACTTATGTAATTTATGATATTTCAGTAGGAACCGATTCCTCGCGCAGTGGAAATGCCTTAGGCATTGGGATCGACTTTGAAAAATTTTCTGCCTTTTCCCTTTTATTGGCCGAATAACAACAGCCCTTTAAGCTATTATTTTGTGTTATTTTGATGATTTTAACCACAACAAAACAGCCCCCCGAAATAGCCCCAAACAGTTCAATTTTTGCAACCCCAAAACCACTCACTACACACACCAGTATGCTCACTGTTATTTCGAAATTGGGACAGCAGTTCAAGTCTGAATTTTTCCACTAAAAAAGTCCAAAACATTCTTATTTCAGCCCCTAATGTTCCAAAAAAATAATTGCACCAAAACCAGCTCAAAACTCTCCACAAGTAAAACCAGCAAGTGGCGGCAGTGAGCGGATTTTTCTATTCACAGCCGAGAGGATAAGGTTGGTAAAGAAACATGAAGTTCGATTTGATTTTCCAAATGGTCTTCCGTGCTATATCTCGCAACTAACAAAGGCAAGAGTGAGCTTGACAACAATTTAGAGTTTCAATTGTCGCGCAAAATTTTCTTCATTTTTTTCTTTCTCAGAGAGAAAAGAGATGAAGATGGAAGTTAAGGTTTTGGAAAAATGAGATTGAAAATAAAAAGAAAAATCTTTTTCCTTTTTGTACCTAGGGTTTAATTTGTAATCAAATCACAAAAGTTCGGTCACCATGTCCATTTTGTAAGAAAATATTTTTATTAAATGTCTTCATAATGATATTATAATTGTTATTAATTAAAAGGATGTAGCTACCATTCTTGTAATAATGAATTTTAAAATCAAATTTTAAAACCATTCATTCCCAAAAATGATATATTAATATTTAATATTATAAGCCTTTTAAAAAATAATAATAATAAATGATTATCTCAAAATCATTTATTTAAAGATAACTTTTTATTAAATTTAACATAAAGTTCTATGTGTGACAAATATATTATTAATCACATTAGTAATAATAATATATGTGAGTATATAATTAGAGTATCCAATTATATTAATTTGTTACAGTATTTCGAGCTAGCACGGGGACCAAATGGACCTGCAGTTCCGAGCTCCAATATCCCAGAATATTAATTAAACTCTTTAATTAAATATTCTGAATTATTAACTTTAGTTATTCCACTAATAACGTAAAGTTGCACTCTCGTTTGCCGTAGATATATTATATAAGCCGAACTACGTCGGTTTCCATCGATATAGTCATTACATATGGATGGACTCTTTAGGAGTATCTCATAATTAGAGTCAGGGTCAAAATATCTGTTATACCCCTCTCATTATTCTTACCTTAATTACCATTGATTCTCTAATGAACGATTTATTCATTACTACTATGAATATTTATCTTTCTATTCGTAATCGAAATATTTGAGTGCTCTAATCATTCAAGTATCGAATCAACCCTTAAGGAAGATACTCATCTACTTCTCGTAAGAATGAGTGAACTTCATAACTATGTAAAATGTCCACCGCTACACACCAAACCATGTCCCCAAAGTACGTAGCTATTGGTCGGGATTTATACACCAACCTCACATTTTTAAATCAAATGACATAGTCTGCCATGCATGAAGTCGTAGTACACTCAAGATTCATATCAATCCATATATAACTATCTAGTATATTGAAATGAATTTCTTTATTTAATGAATATTATAAAAAATTCATTTCTATCTGGATCCAGTCTTATATGATCACATCATATAATGTGCCTCCATTCTCATGTCATCACATGGACGATCCCAGATCAAGGTCGTTATACATTTATCAAATGGACCACATCTATAGATAAATCACAAACAAAGTACATGCTTTATTTGCTCTATATAAACTATTTTAGATTACTAATTTCAGACTTAAATCATCTCGTGTATGACACTCATGCACTGAGCCTGAAGGTACATAAATAATTAAGGGTAAACTAGAAAATTTATAACATGCGATTTAAATCAAAACAATTGATAAATGAATAATGCATTTTTTATTTTAAACAAAAGGTCCCGTTTACAAATTACATGATGCTTTAGGGCATATATCCCAACAATTCTGCTAATTTATAATTAATAAAATTTTAAAAAGTAGATAAATGTAAAATGTTTAACTTTACTTATTTCAACATTTATATATTATAAGATACTCTTAGTGCATAAACCCCAACAAATACAAATAATTTTTTGTGGTATATTTTGGTATTTGCACCAAAAGCTTGTTATTTCGCCCTGGTGTGAACATTGGTTAATCATGTTGGGAAAAAATGAATTCTAGAGGGTCCTGACTAGGGGTGACAACAAGACGAATATGATAATATGTCTCGTACAATCAACAGGTACGAAAATTATTCATTTACCGTGCAAGTCTTCGTTCACACATAGATTTTTCTTCTATTTGAATGGAGATACCAGTACCCATAATGACATGTCCAACCAAAGGTTATAAAAAATTATCCGCTAACCCGCTCTAACTTACCGGGCCCCATCCGCACAAGGATTTTTGTCATCCTTAGTCCTAACATAGAAAATCACCATAAATTTCTAACTCTTCTCTTTAAAACACTTCTCAAATATGTAGCCCTAATATTATTTTCGAGACAATAAAGTTGATATCTACACTATTAAATTTTAAACAAAATTATTAAATTTGATTTTCTATCATTAAATAATGACAATTATACTTAAAACGAAGAGTATTCAACTTGAAACTTCTAAAATAAATAAGATACTGGGTATTTAAAAAGTTTATGTTACTTGTTAGAAGTTTAAATTAAATTGTATTTTTTTCAACCTATAACATATATTAATTATTAAATTTATCTCTCTATTATTATTGATTAATTATATATATATATATATATATATATATATTTATCCATTCATTAATGAACCAACATAACATGTAATTCATACACACATCCCACAGAATTCTTTCTCATATGCCCATCTCAAAGAATTTCCGGATTTTCCTAATGAAATATTTGGCTATGGCAACGTGGCAACATGATGGTGGATGTTCACTTGACAGGAATCCAAATTGAGTTTTATATGATTTATCCCTGTTGAAAGCTAAACAAAATCTCTTCATCTGATTTGTTCAACATGGCCTCACCACGTGTCAGCGATCGATATATCAATGACATGGCAAAAAATCTTTTGGCCATAAACTACCTTGAATAAAGCGGAATATAATTCAGTGGGTGCTTACGTGTTACGCAGTACGTGGCAGAAGATTCATGGTGAATGAGACGACACGTGTGGAATTAACAAAACAAGGCTGAGAAGTGAGAACTTGGTCGTGGAACTAGGGGTGAGCAAAACCGGTTTCGGTTCCGGTTCCGCATGGAACCGGAACCTACCCAGAAAAATTCGGTTCCGCACTAAGTGGAACCGGAACCTACCCAATTAAATAGGGTACCCTATTATTCGGTTCTAATTTGGTTCCGGTCCGGTTCCGAATTACCCTATTTTAAAATATTTTAATGAAAACTACATTCCAATACGAGTCTATAGGAAAAAACGGGGACCAAATCGGAGTGCGGAAACTGCTGCATTACTTAGCTCTGCTGCCATTGCCCTGTTTCTTCTGAATTTTCATGAAAAAAATAAAAGAATAAATTTTTTTAAAAAAAATAACGAAGTTAGATCCAAAAAAAAGACCAAAGACAGTATGAAGAAAAAATAACGGCAAAAAAAAAACTATAAAATAAATATAAATGTGATTCTTGACTTAACTAGAAGTGAATTAAGTGTTTCAGCAAAATATTGGAAAAAAGAATATATAATACTGAATAAGCATACAAAATCAAAAAAAAAAACTGTAAAAGAAAGTATTTATGAAGAGAAAAATACCTGAAAGCCTGATTGATTGCAGATATGTTGTGAGTAGAAGTGAAGAAAGTGTTTCAGCTGCAGATCACAACTACATGAAAACATATATATAATTAGTACAAGATGAGAAACAAACAATTAAAGAAAGTAATTCCGGAAACCAAACACAATAAGAAACAAACAATTAAAGAAAATAATTCTGAAAACCTTAGATCACATACACATGAAACTTGAATGATTGCAGATTTGCTCTGATGAGTTCTTCTCATGGTCCGAATGACAAGTTTACAACAACATAAAACTGGTTCCATGATCCGGTTCCGGTTCCGATCATTTGGAACCGGAACCTACCCGGATAAAATCGGTTCCTTCATTTTTGGAACCGGAACCTACCCGATTACAATCGGTTCCGATTCCAAACCCGAAAAATCGATCCGGTTCCGGGTAAACCCGGAACCGTGGCTTACCCCTAGTGGAAACCAAACAATCAAACATCACTTCAAAAACAATTTCAACATTCAACCACAACTCACATAAAATTAATATCAGACAAAACTTAAATAATAATAACCAACTGCTTTATAGTTTGACGACATTTTAGATTTTATAATTTTAATATAAACTTTAATCTTTATAATTTTAAAAATATAAATTTTAATCTTTACGATTTAATTTTTTTTATTAGTTGAATCACGTTTTATCTAATTTTTATATATAAAAGTTAGGAAAAAATGTAAAACTAATCATCTAACTTTCATGTTTTTTCATTTCAGTCCTCTAACTTTCAGTTTTGTCAATTTAGTCCTCTAACTTTCAATTTTTGTCAATTCAAGGTCCGTTACAAATTTACCGTTACTGCTACCAAAACGACGCCATTTTCATTTTTTTTTTCGAAATTAAAAAAACTAAAAAAAAAGGGAAAAAAAAAAACCTTCTATGATTTCCCCTTCTCTGATCAGAAAAGGGGATCGATTTCCCCTTCTCTAAGATTTCCCCTTCTCAGATCAGAGAAGGGGAAATCGATCACCTTCTCTGATCAGAGAAGGGGAAATCGATCCCCGTCTCAATTCCCCTTCTCTGGTTCCCCTTCTCTGAATCAGAGAATGAGTTCCTTTTTTTTATATAGATTTTTTTTTAATTTCGAAAAAAAAAATAAATGAAAAAGGCGTCGTTTTGGCAGTATTAACGGTAAATTTGTAACGGAGCCTTGAATTGACAAAAATTGAAAGTTAGAGGACTGAATTGATAAAACTGAAAGTTAGAGGACTGAAATGAAAAAACATGAAAGGTAGAGGGTCAGTTTTGCATTTTTGCCTAAAAGTTAAATATTTTTAAGCTTCCTCATCGGACAACTTTATATTAAAGTTATAAAATTAAACTAATAAATCTACTAATTAAATATCATATTACAATAAAAATACATATTATAATTTTATAAGAATTTTATTATAACAAGAAAACATATTATATTATCATATTAAAAAAACACTATTAAATTATCTCAAATTAACATAATTTCTACAATTAATTTTTTTTATTAAAATATAAAATTAAAATATCTCTATAATTATATTTTATTATTAAATTATAAAATTAAAATAATAATTTATCAACATAAGAAACCTATTATAATATAAAAACATAATCTACTATGATAGTAAGAAACCTATTAGTTTAATTAATTAATTATTTTATTTATTATTATTATAAAATTATAAAATTAAATAAAGAATCATATTACAATAAGAAAACATATTACAATCTCTTATTAAAAAAAAAATACATGACACTTAAAGTATACAATTAGCCTCTACAATTAATTTTTTATTATTAAATTATAAAATTAAAACATCTTTACAATTAACTAGTACAATAAAAATATATATTATAATTTTATAAGAATTGTATTATAATATGAAAGAATATTATACTATTTTATTAAAATTAAAAATACTATTAAATTATACAATTAAATTATAAATCTATTAAATAAGAACTCCATTATAACAATAAAATATATTATACTATCCGATTATTTTTTGAATAATATCATAGATAATCCTACAAAGAATTATATATATAAGTTAAATAATTTTTAAGTTTTCTCATCGCTTAACATGACAATTAATCCTTACAATTAATTTTTCTATTACATATTATAATAAGAATATTTATTATAATAATCTCTACAATTAATATTTTTATTATAAAATTATAAAATAATAATAATAAATTATTAAAATAAAAACCTATTACAATATAAACATATAATTTCCTATTAAAAAAAAAAGAAACTTAAATAGTAGCTGCCCACAAAACCTAGCCAAATTTTTATATTTCGGACTATTATTTGTTATTTTATTATTTACTATGCTTCAGGATGCAAACTCTGACTATTAGCTCTTTTTTCGGGGAATTAGAAATATTATTTGAGAAATGAGAGACAAATGGGTGAGGGATAAATATTACGTGTAAGTAAATCAATTATTTCATTTAGACTATAAAATCGACAAGATCCGGAGCATTGACAAGATCAATACCTAAAATATATACTCAATCCGCAGAAAGTGTGAGTCATGTGCTAGTTTTAAAATAAATTTTTACTATTTTTGAACAATTTTTAGGATATTTAAGTCATTTAATACTTATCGAATGAAAAATGACTCAAAACCATACTTTTTAATCGCCGATTAATCGACATTTAATAGAGAAAAGCTACTTGATCGATTTGACCCAACCGATTTTGGCCGATTTAACTAATATACGAACGATTTTGACTAATTAATAGTAAATCGCTACATGTCTCTTGGGGCTGTAGACATTTCATTTTTACTCATAACCCTGTAGGAAATAATTTCCCATGCGACAGAAACGTGTTAGGCACCGGGATCGACCTTGAAATTTTTTCTGCATTTTCTCATTCTAAACCAAAATTGTCTAGCCCTTTAGGACTTATTTTGCTTCTATTTCTGACTATTTTTCCAGCCCTGAACAGCCCCCAGACAGCCCTGGAATAACAGTACAAAACATGACTGTTTTGCACACGATACGCGCGCAAAGCTCATATAAAAACACCCCATGTTTTGCATGAATAAGAGAAGCAATTCAGGTCCAATTATTTTCACCAAGACAACCCCACAACATCCACAAAACACCCGTTTATATTCCCAAATTTTCTAGGCTATAATACGACGCAAATCGAGTCCCGAATCAAGCTATAAAGAGCAGCATTGAGCAGATTTTTCTGCTCACTACCAAGAACAACAAAAAAGGGAGAATATGATTTTGTGTTGAGTTCCAAAAGGTCTTTCGTGCTATATATCGCAACCAACAAATGGAAGTGTGGGCTTCACTCACAAAAATTAAATCTCTAAACACTTAAGAGAATTGAATTGTCACACACTAAGTCTTTTCTTTTTATTCTTCTTCATTTTTCCTTTCACTCTTGAGAGGAAAAATAAGAACAAGATGACTAGGGTTTTTCCAAGTGAGAATTATGAAAAGAAACATATATTTTTCTTTTTATACTTAGGGTTTTGGTTGTCCAAAAATAAACAAAACCCTAACCATTTTCCATCTAAAAATTTGGCCACCCTAGGTATTTTTGTAACATCAAAATTTTATTTAATGAATTAATAATGACATTAAACATATTATCATAAAAGAAAATATAACAACCAATTTTAAATAATGAGTTTTCAAAATTAAATTTTAAACTCATTCATTCAAAATCAATATATTAAAATATAAGTCATAATTAAATATTTACAAAATCCTTAATATTTAAATGATTATCTTATAATCATTTACAAAATAAAATTTTATATTAAATATAATATAAGGTTAGATGTGTGACAAATATTTATTAATCATATTAATAATAATTTATGTGAGTATACAATTGGACTATCCATTATATTAATTTGCAATAGTATATCGAGCTAGTTGGGGACCAAATGGACCAACAGTTTTGAGCTCTAATAATCCCAAAATATAATTAAACTCTTTAATTAATATTCTGAATTATTAACTTCGGGTTATTCTACTAAATATCCAAAGTTGCACTCTCATCGCCGTAGATAAATGATATAAGCCGAACTATGTTAGTGTTCATCGATATAACCATTACATACAAATTATCCCTTCAAGAGTATCTCATAATTAGAGACTTCTATTATACCCTTCTAATTATTTTTACCTTAAGTACCATTGATTTTATAATGAACGATTTATTCATAAACATTATGAATATTAATTTTTCTATTCGTAATAGAGAGATTTGAGCGCTCTTATCGTTCAAGACCAAATCAACCCTTAAGGGAGATACTCATCTACTTCCCGCAAGAAGGAATGAACTCCATATCTATGTAAGACGTCCCCTACTACACACCAAACCATGTCCCCAAAGTATGTAGCTATTGGTCGGGATTGCTACACCAACCTCACCTTTGTAAATCAAATGACATAGCCTGCAATGTAGGAGTTCGCAGTACACTCATGATTCAGATCAATCCATATATGACCATCTAGTATATTGAAATGAATTTTGTTATTTAATGGATATTATAAGAAATTCATTTATATCTGGATCCAGTCATATATGATCACATCATATAAGGTGCCTCCATTCTCATGTCACCAAATGGACGATCCCGGATCAAAGTCGTCATACAATTATAAAATAAGCCGCAGCTATAGATAAACCACAAATAAAATACCCATTTTATTTGCTCTCTATGGACTATTTTAAATTACTAAGTTCAGACTTAAATCCTCTTGTGTATCACACTCATACACTAAGCCTGAAGGTACATAATTAATCAAGAGTAAACTGGATAAATTACAATATGCGATTTAAATCAAAACAATTGATAAATAAACCATGCATATTTTAGTTTAAGCAAATAATTCTATTTACATTACAGGAAGCTCTAGGGCATGTATCCCAACAAACCTGATGATGAGTTTCGTACAATGGCACCACTTGAAAGTTTGGAAAGTTACAGGGTTAAACGTTGGAAGGAAAAAAAACTCCAGAGAGTGAGGAAAAACGATGATAATAGAGCGAGTTGAAAACAGTGGGAACATAATGAAACATCGAGAGTAAAAATAGTGAGCCAAGAGAATCTCTGGAGTTTCCACTCTTCTGGCAAGTGATTCAGCAAACTAATCAGCTTTCAGAGGCGTTTTACGAACCAAATATACATAGGTACAAACTGAGGGCTCCTTTTCCATTCATTTTATAATATTGTTCTGACATTGTGATAAGTGCATGAAAATGTACTTTGAACATCGCTAATTTAGCTTGATTATCATGTATTTAATCTTAATTATGGTTTATTTTGTGCTTTGTTATTATGAAGTAATGAAACATGAATCTTGGACTAATTATAACATGTTTCGAGACCTTACGGACGCATCAGAAGCACGCGGGAAGAGCTGAATCACATAATCCAGAGATTATCTTATGATTATATGAATCCAGAGATTGTGTTTTACTAATTTGCATATAGGAATAGTCATGTTTCTTTTATGTGTGATTGGGGAACCCAATTGTGACTGGTAAAGTTGTTTTATGAGTTGGTCTTCTGCTGCAGTATTGTCTGTGGGTATATTATCGATGTTAGATAGGTCATAACGATAACTTTGTGCTGTTAACATAGAGAAAATAATTCATTGATTACCTTAGAATTTAATATATTTAGAGTTGAATATCTTCTGATTGTTGGTTAGGGATGTGAAACCTTCAATTGAGTAATAAAAAAAATCAATAACTGAATATAAGAAGTTGATACAAGAGGGATTCCAGACGCTTTGCTGTTTCTCTCTATTGATAACTCTCAAGTATTTTCCATAGTTTTTTATCTCATAACCAACTAAATCATTATCTTTTCATTAAGTTATTGCTAACGTTTTGTTTAAGTAAATTAGTTCTTTTTAACCATTTTTCTGAGGAATCGACACCCCAATTACACTGCGATAACCACGAGTACTTTTTGGGCGTAATCACATAGTATGTTCGACCGGTCTTGACCCACATCCTGCCGAACATACATAAGTCAACACATATCCGGCTATATATGATTCCATGTTGGTATATAGGATGGAAACCCGAAAATAAATTCCATAGTCGATTCCAAATAGACTATAACATGGTATGCGCTCGGGATACAACTCTCTGTACCACTGAGGAATGATTATATAAAAGGTTGATTTTACATGACTAGCTTTTATTATTTTATGTTGTCTTTTAATATGTTATTCTAGTGATGTATATTTCTGCAATTAGTTACATGCAGAATGTCCGGCCGAACTCATTGTATATATCCAACGGATATTGACCGGCGTAAACACACACGTATAACGCAAGCGTACGTATCGTTCAAGTAGTATAAAAAGTATCGATCCCACGAGGACTTAATACCAAATCTATTAATTTTATGAGGTCAAATGATTACTAGTATCTAACAGGTTGATTGATTGATTTGAAATGGTGATGATTCTAAATTTAAAAAAAAGTAAATAAAATTGCACAAAAGTAGGTTTAAGAAAATTCAATATTAAAAAATATCTAGGGTTGTGAATCTTTCTAATATCTTTTAAAAGATGAAGTGGTTATTTCATAGTTGTGTAATAAATAGTTTACTAACCTGGAACACTAAATTATGCAAAAGCCTCTATCGATGTCAGACGCAAATACCCAGTTTAACCCAATTGAACCATATGTCTATGTCAACCAAATTATCTGGATTCATTAAGTTTAAGTTCCAATTATGGCTACCCCCGCCCGACAGGTATATGTCTATCCTGTAAGGAAATTTATTAAAGGGTTATCTATCCTCAAGAAATATCGTGGGCTATTAAGTCTAAGGCTGAAACCTAAAATTCCTTTGTCAAGTTTATTTTAGATTTACCACATCAATCTTATTGGTGATCAGACTACAAGAAGCATTAAGCTCAAGACTTAATAAGTAAACCTTTAAATTACCCAAACTATAAAATAACCCCTGTAAACCGGTGATATAGAATTCATCACAACCCCATATAACTAACTTAGTTACGACACATAACTAGGGCTAGTAAAAACTTAAAAGTAAAAGACATAAAGTAAAAATGATGAAAAGTAATTGCGGTAAAGTAAAAGCTGAAAAGTAAATTACAATAAAATAAAATGCTAAGGTAAAAAGATCAACTTTTACTATTTACTATTTCGATATCTTCCTTAATATAATATATTAACTTGTGATTATTTTACCAACCGTCCATATAGGCGTACCTGATTAAGTCAAATAAGTCCACCAGCCATAAAGGCGGAACCAAAATAAACCTGCCATATAGGCGGTAAGAAAATTTAATTACCAACTGACCAATCTGGCGGTATCCTTGATTAGTCAGGTTAAAACCAGATTAAAATGAATTACCACCGACCAATATAGCGGTATCCTTTTTAAGTCAAATTTTAAATAGTGAATATATTATATTTAAGGGAGATTAATCTAAATAGCAATAGTAAAAGAATTACCTTTCACCCTAGCAGGGGGAAGTTACCTCCTCATGGTGAATAGTAAAAACTGTAAAAAGTAAAGAAAGTAAATTCTATTATTACAGAATTAATTAAAATTAATTACAAAACTAAAATTTAAAAGAAACTAGATAGAAAACTCCCTATTTACATCAGAGAAATTAGAGAGGAATGTACATCTGAAACTGAAATTTCGAGCTCTATTTATAGGCGTCAGTAGGGTGTCCGCGTCGCGACACGCGTAATTATCGATGTGGCAGCTTCTGGTTTGTCGTGTGGGATTCTGGATAAGGTGATAAGGTGACACGTGGCAAGACTGCTGGGAGCTCAATGATTGCGACACGTGGCGGTTCGTGATTGGCTGATTTCAGATTTTTATCTGCCACGTGTCAATTCGGATAAATGAGTCAATAATTGAGCTGACGTGGCAACACGTGGCGAAAGTGACTGTCGGCACCATAAAATGATGACACGTGGCACGCTGTGATTGGTTGATGATGACGTGGGGATGATATGGCATTTTGACTCGGTCAACGGGTGATGTGGATGATGACGTGGCAGACACGTGGAAACACGTGGTGATGGCGACTGTCGGCACCGTAGGATTGTGACACGTGGCATGACGCACCTAAGCATATCGGCTGTGATAGTGACATGTGGCACGGCGCATGTTAGCAAAGTCAAACTTTCTCAGATTATGACTTGTGGACCCGGCGTCGTTAGCAAGTATTGGTGCATGTTAGGCGTCGTGACGCCAAAGGCATGCGCGTAGCGATGCGCCAAAATTACCAAAATGCCTTTTTTTTTTCTAATTTTCACTGTTTTGGTCTCAAATCACCTCCAGAATGTCTTGAAACTTTATTTATCTACAAAATAACACAAAACACATCAAAATACTCACAAAACTCAAGAAACTATACAAAATATTAGGTCAAATGAGTGGAAAATAGTGATATAATTCCACTCATCACACTCCCAAGCCTAACATTTTGCTAGTCCTCGAGCAAAAATAGAATAAAATAACATAAACATCTTAAAATAAAATTTAACTAAGCCACTTTCGTAGGATCACGGTTGCATTTAGCGTATGTAACAAGCCTTTAAACCTTAGGTGTCCCTAGTGGACGAGTTGTAGTCTCGTGAGGGTTTACAGCAATGATACCCACAATATTTTACAAAAGTAAGAAGGTAGTGAAACTAATGCACACAAAAGCAAAAAGACAAGCGAAAAAAGAATAAAGAAGTTAGTGACTAATCAGGTGAAACTTATACTCCAAGTAACTAGTTGTTTTCTTTCTTTCTAAATTACTGAATAAGTAAATTCTCCGATTATATTTACCATTCTCCATATACAAAGCCAACAAAATATTAAAAAACTCATTTTTGCCCACAACAGTCATAAGTGCAGTTGATAAGAGAGTAATATTTTTGTCCTAAGGTTTTATCAGAATTCACACCTTTTGTAGCAATGGAATAATTTTTCTGATTTTTTCTTTGATTTTTGATTTTTTTTTATTTATATACAATATCTTCCATCTATGTAGCGAGTGTTGGGTCGGTGACTCCCAAACTAGTTGGCTTTAGGGCACCAGGTGTTAAGACACCACTACGGACTTAATTACTCAGACTTTAGATATATATATTTTTGCAGCATCTTTGATCCATGTAGCGAGCTTTGGCCAGTGACTCCCAAACCAGTTGACTTTAGGGCACTAGGTGTTAAAACACCCTTACAGACTTAATAACTCGGATCTCATATGTTTTTTTTTACTCCATCACTTTTTGAGATGCTTCCTCCAATTAAATTAATTAGCACTGAATATTACAAACTTTTCAATTTTAGCTCATGTCCGTATGTTACAATGCATGTTGATAATATCTGCTAACTGAGCATATGAAGATCCATTTTAGTCAGTTTTATGGAGAATTTACAAATTAAATAATTTAAAATGAAATAAACAAAAACTAACTTGTTTCAAAAATGGTTTGAGATACGTCTCAGGAGTGAAAACTCCTTACTAGGGGTGACAATTTGGGTCAGGATTCGTTTATTCGTTCGATTCGATTCGCTTTAAAGCGAATACGGGTTTGGAAAAATTGATTCATTTAATAAATGGGTCAATTCGATTCGATTCGTTTGTTAAACGAATCAAATCCGAATTTGAGTTCATCAATTCGTTTATTTGTTTAGGATTTGTTTATTAAACAAATCATAAACGAATCGAATTCGTTTAAGACCCGTTTACTTTTATTACAAATTTACCCTTAAATATTCGAATATGTGTTTAACTGCACGAAGGATATTTAGTAATTATATGTGTTTAACCTAAAAATCTAAACCTAGACTTCATAAAACATTTTTCCCACTTCCCAGCCGCCTCTCTCAAGTCTAGCCTCATTTTCCAAATCTTGAATCCATCTATCTGGAAGAATTCACTTGAGCTCCAATACACAATAATTACAGCCACCCATTTCAGTTGGAGGGCATGCAATACTTCCATTTTCATTAGCATTCCACAAACTAATGGCTCAACATGATCATCAAGAGTTCGAGTAAGGCACAATTCCGGCAGAGGATCCCCACCATGCATGTAACCATAGCCTCTGTTGATGTATTGAAACTTCAGTTCAGCACGGTCTGAAAATCTCCCTCACGAATCTCTTTACAACAAGTGAGACAGAGTTCATATGAACAACTTGGGCAGTTTCGATGAAGATCAATGATTGAAGTTGCACAATGGTTGCTGCTTAAACACCAAAAATATAACCAGTAAGATCTTCGAGAATAATACAACCAATTGAATACGAATAGTAACGAATCAGATGCCAATAGTAAACGAATCAGATGCGAATAGTAAACGAATCAGATATGAATAGTAAACGAATAATAAATTCTATTCGATTCGTTTGATTTATATAACGAATCGAATACGAATATTATTTATTAAACGAATTGAATACGAATCCTAATATCAGGATTCGTTTAATAAACAAATCGAATTCGAATTTAGTGCATTACGATTCGATTCGTTTAGAATTTGTCACGAATTCGATTCGTTGATTCATTTTGCCACCCCTATTCCTTAATCAGCTATCTCTTACCAATTTTACCTTTTTAGTCAAAATACAAACACAAAAAAAAAAAGCAAAATATTTTTGTAATTTTTGAAAAATTTTCAATTTTTTTTTTTATTTATGAAAAAATTTGGACTAAAAATAAAAACAACACACAAACTAAAAAACAAGGTACTGATCAACTAATTCCCTCCCCCAAACCTAAATGAGACATTGTCCCCAATGTCTTAAACAGTAGAAGAAGAGTTGAGAAGATAAATACTGGTTAGCTGAAATTCTACATGAAATTAAAGGTTAAGATCCAAATTATTCCGACGCCTCTTACCACGATCGTCCTCGGAACATTTATCTTGAAAGGATAGGATCAACTTGTGGTTCATAGGCTAAGAGTTGGTCTATTAGATCCGAGCAGTTCTTCTGGCAGTATAAGGAGTTCTTTCATAGGTTTTGACACAAACCCATTTCTCCGAGCATCATCAAGAAACACACAAAGAAAATCATAAAATCCTTCAACGTTGTACAGTCAAAGCGGTTTCTGGTGTATGTTCAGGTTCGCCCAAGATAACACTATAAAAATTTCCTCCAATGTGCCCAAGCCACCTGGCAAAGCAATAAAAGCATCAGCACGGTTAATCATTTCTACCAATCGTTCAGACATACCTGGCACGATCAGTTCCTTTCCGTTTGATGGTTCAATAAGATTTGCCTCTGCCAAGGGTTTTGGGATGATTCCCAAAACGTTACTGCCTCCTTCCTGTACGGCCTTTGAAACGATCCCCATTAGTCCAAGATTGCCTCCGCCATATACTAAGTGCATATTCCTTGCAGCTAAGACTCGACCTAATTCCTGTGCTGCTTCTACGTATTGTGGCTTAACACCAACACTAGTACCGCAAAACACACAGATGTTTTCAACTCGTCTTCTTGAAGTGGCTTCCATGTTTTACTCTGGATGTCTTCAAAAGTGCAATGATGAGTTGAATTTATAACACCGGAAAAGGGTGAGTAAAATAATAGCACTAGTACCTGCCAAATGACAATCATTAGTTAACAGTAAAATAAATCATGATAGTAAAAAAGGTATGGATCCTGTCGGAGAAAATAAAAGAAAACGACAAAACAAATTACAAATATTAGGAAAAGACAAAGAGATATAATATTTATATAAGAAAAGTAGCGGCTTGATTGATGTCTATGCATCATAGACAAGCTTCCCATCCAATTTTCTTATAAATTGGCAAACAGGGTCTTTTTGAGTCAGATTCCCGAGACTTAACTGTTGTCTTTCTTTTTGAAATTGTGTATGTAATTTGCGAATGGCTATATGAACATATCCACTGGGATGCGTCTCAAGAGTCGAAGATATATTATCTACAGACTCCTTACTCAAGCCATCCCTAATGAATTTAATTTTATCTTCGCGATTATCAGACACCATTCCTAAAGAACGACAACGAGTATTGCAATTCTAGCGTGCACATTTGTAACAAACACCCATTTGCTTAGCTCTACATTTCTTTGCATAGGTGCTTCTTCCAAAACCAGGCAGATGTGAAATAAAAGATTCAGAAGACTCACCTGCCAATTAGACCCGTGCTTCAATTACCCAACGAATATCATTAGGAACACCATGGATCATTAGTAATCTCATCCGTTCTAAGCGAGCTTTGTAGACTTTCATCAGAGAGTTTTGAGGGAGAGAAGGAAATTGATTGTGAAGTTTTGCGAGAACTTCTTCCATCCTGAAATGTCTTAATTTGCAAAAACTAAACACAGACAATTAAATCACACCAAATCACAATATATACACAAATTGCATAGGTTGCCTCCCTGCGAGCGCTAAGTTTAAATTCTTCAGCTAGACGTGACTTCTCGATCGTTAGGCTGGATCTCAAAGTGTGACACTTTCTTTTTGTCGCTCAAATGATTCTCCCCAGTAGTGCTTGACACACTGACTGTTAACCTTGAATGTTTCGTTGGTGTGGGATCCAGTAACTCAACAGCTCCATATGGTAAAACCTGAGTGATCACAAATGGACCTGACCACTTTGATTTCAACTTTCAGGGAAAAGTTTCAACGTGAATTGTACAACAACACTTGCTGCCTTGGTTCCAACTGTCTGTGCACTATTTTTCGATCATGCCATTTCTTGGTCTTTTCTTGTACAATCTGGCATTCTCATAAGCCTGTAAGCGAAATTCCTCCAATTTGTTGAGTTGGTGAAGTCGTTTCTCTCCTGCAGCTTGTGAATCAAGATTCAACTTCTTCAGTGCCCAGTACGCCTTGTGTTCAAGCTCAACTGGCAGATGGCACGCTTTCCAAACACCAATCGATATGGGGACATACCAATGGGTTCTTGTAAGCTGTTCGGTAGGCCCATAATGCATCATCTAGTTTTGTAGACCATCTTTCCTTGTTGATCCAACAGTTCTCTCAAGATTCTTTTGATTTCCCTGTTTGAAACTTCAACCTGTCCATTTGACTGTGGATGGTAAGCAGTGGCAACCTTGTGAGTAACTCTGTATTTGGATAGAGTGCATCAAAGTATCTGTTAAGAAATGTGAGCCACCATCACTGATAATTGCCCGAGGTGTTCCGAACCGAGTGAAAATATTCTTTTTCAGGAATTTGATCACCACTTTTGAATCATTGGATGGTAGTGAATTGCTTCAACCCATTTGGAGACGTAGTCTACAACAACCAAGATGTACAGGTTTCCGAATGATGGAACAAAGGGTCCCATGAAATCTATACCCCACACATCGAATATCTCCACTTCCAGAATGTTTTGCAACGGTCTTCTTCATTACCCCATTCTCTGGCACCTGTCACATTGAAGAGAAAAAAGATAAGCATCTTAAAAAGAGTGGGCCAGAACAAACCTGATTGTAGGACTTTGGCTGCAGTTTTTGTTCTGCTGAAGTGTCGCCATATGGTGATGAATGACAGTGCTGCAAAACACTGTTGACCTCCTCTGTGGAACACACCGTCTCAATAATTGATCAGCACACCGTTTGAACAGGTACGGCTCATCCCAGACATAGTGCTTGACTTCTTTGAAGAATTTTTCCGTTGCTGAGTTGTCCATTCCAACGGCCATTTTCCTGACACAATGTAGTTGACATAGTCAGCATACCAAGGGGCATCTTGCTGTTTCATGGCAAACAACTGTTCATCTGGAAAAGTTTCTTTGATTAACAGATCTTTGCCAGCTGTTTCTCCATTCTCGAGCCTCGATAGATGATTTGCCACTTGGTTTTCTGTCTCTTTCCTGTCTTGATCTCCACGTCAAATTCTTGCAGAAGAAGTATCCAACGGATCATCTGGGTTTGGCATCTTTCTTCGTGATCATATATTTGATTGCTGAATGATCTGTGTAGACCACCACTTTGGGACCCACCAGATAGGAGCATAATTTGTCAAAAGCGTACACAACTACGAGCAACTCATTTTCAGTGGTTGTGTAGTGAGTTGAGCTTCATTCAAAGTTCTGCTGGAGTAGTAAATGGTGTGAAAAATCTTTGCTTTGTG
>SKCR01053138.1:0-30650 GCA_019454045.1 Zanthoxylum bungeanum | reverse complement strand
CGATGTCCAGTCTCGATAATTCTACGGCTCGGGATATTTAATGATTAATCCTTCGTGGACTGATACTGTCTCATATCATCTCAATCCAGGAACTAATCATAGGGACCTCTCTTCATTTATATATCTATGGTGATCTAATCACAAATGACGAGAGTGCAATTTCCTTGTTACATAGTTAATTTTGCTACAGCAACACAATGTTCTGTGCAAATAGTGACGCTATGGGTCATATTATCCAACATTCCTAACCGATAAAAATGACTATAAGTCGCAAACGGTACTATACAGTTTGAATAACGGAACAATGAGCTGGAAATCTTCCAAGCAAGATACTGTTACCGAATAAACAACAAATGCGGGTTATTGCTGTAGCTGAGGCGGCAATAGAAGCCATTTGGGTCGATAACAAATCTAATTAGATTAGATATAGTTCTGTTAGCAGCTAAGCTAAGCGTCAGCACAGGCTAAAGAATTAATGGTCTCATCAATGATCCAGATACATACTTCGATATTCATCTGATTCGTTCGTATCATACATCGTGGCGATGTGATGATCGAATAAATCGCGTCAGACGATAATCATGCAAATCCGCTGACGAAAGCCTTTTCTCAGCAGTTTGAGCCAACCATACATAGTTCGGGTGTAAGACACTCGAGTGACTGGCTATAGGCCAAGTGGGAGATTGTTGGACAATTATGACTCATAGCGTCACTATTTCTACAGATCATGGTGTTGTTGTACAAATTAACTATGTGACAAAGGAGATTGCACTCTTATCATTTGTGATTAGATCACCTAGATATATAAATGATAGGAGGTCCCTATGATTTGTTCCTGGGCCGAGAATGATATGAGACAGTATCAGTCCATGAAGGATAAATCATTAAATATCCCTAGTCAGAGCATTTTCGAGATTGGACATCGATAAATGCATAAAAGACTAATATACACTTGTGCGCGTTGTGAGGGCACAACGGTATAGTTCTCATATTTGGGTATAGGATACTAATGAAAGTGTAATAGGAGGTTGTGTTTTACCGATGGTACGGGAAACAGCTTCGCTCTGTATAGACCCCCTCGGAATTCCATTGGTAGTATGACTATATGTCTATAGAAGTCCGATATCAGGGCAGTTGTATTTGGTCTTAACCTGAGACTTGTACCGCTAATACTTACGACAATCAATATAATTTGGTTGTGGTCGTCCAAGGCTTTAACAGGTTCTGTGTACGCCAATGGTGGGTATATTGAGAATCGTAGTGTGTTGGGAGTGATGTCAAGACGGAAGTGTCACTCCAGTCATATGGAGATGATGGTCACGTAGGATACGGTAATAGTACTCTTAAATGCTGCAGCTATCGGGATAAAATGACAAGGTCATGTTTATCCGATTATAGAGACTAGTTACCAGACATCCGACATGTGCTTCGTACGGGGCAGACACAATTCCAGCCCCAGGCCTAGCACGTGATCATCCGATACTGGACAGAAATACGCAATACTACGTATACTACGCCTAATATAGATTCTTTATTCCTGTAAGGATATTTCCAGAGAATTTGGTAGGCATGGCGCTTTGCTAGAGGCCAACCTTGTCTTGTAATTCGGTATAAACGTAGTACTTCGTACTTACGTGCTCGGATAGTCCGACGACCGAATTTACTGCCAACATATCCGGGGATCTCATGGGTCGCTTCCCAAAGATTCACCGATGACGTATGACTCGTACTCTAAATTAATCTGTGATTAATTAGAAGAGAGAGAAATTAATCTGGGATTAATTGCAGAGATATTTTATCTAGGATAAAATATCATTTAAAGAGAGATAAAGATTAATTTGGAATTAATCGGTAAATTAATATATTCGATATATTAAACGAAATTGGATTTCGACGCGGGATTAAAATTATATTTTAATTCGGGCGAACGAGTTAATTTAGAATTAATTCGTTAGCGACGTGAATAGTGATTTCGCTAGGCGTAATCATTTAATTATGACGCAACTGAAAATTCGTTAATTTAGAATTAATGAACCCGAGCCCGAGATTTTTTGCGAGCGCATTCGCATTTCGAATTCGAGTGCGGCACGCAAGTTAAATCAAGCGTCAAATCATTAGTCGCATCTAGCGTCACATCAAGCGTCAAAAAATGTCACTTTGAGTGATGTGACTCTTGATTGATTGATGTGATTGATTGATGGTAGTTGTTGGAATGGTTGTTGAGCATTTACCATTGACTTTTGGAAGCCAAAAAGTGGTAATTCATTTATTATTTTTGGAAAAAATATATAAGTGTATTAGATACACTTTTCAACCTAATCTAACACAATTCTATCTTCCTCTCATCTCTCTTATCCACGCCCAAGGGGCTCCAAATAGCTCACTGGTTTTGACAAAAAATGTGAGCAGTGGGAAGCACTAGAGTGTGATTTTATGGAAAAATCACAAGTGCTAGCATACTTACAAGACATACGAAGGTGATAGGGAAGTCTACCCATGAGCCGAGAACCATTCGACGAAGCTTGGAGCTTGACGAAGGACCAAATGGAGGCGAAACCAGTGAGCAGAAACTGCTCATTGCCGTATGCAGTGAAGAGAGCAGAATTTCATTTTGTTTGTCTTCGCGTCGCTCAACCGATAGATATAAGTATTCCGTAACTTCTTCGATTTGTATTCGCACTTGATTCATGCTTATTATTGATCTTGGGACCTTAATAGAAACCAACAGTTTCACTGTTTGGGCTGCTGTTTTCACTTCGTTTCGCTGCTATTTTCGCTGTGTTTTATGGTCACTATTTTAAGGTAATTTAGGCCTTTTTTTTGCGGTTTTTGGAGGGTTTGGGGCTGTTTTGGGGCATTTTTTGATGTATTTTCTGGGCTGTTTTAGGGAGAAAATTGGGCAGATTGTGCATTAGAAAGATACAGTTCAGAAGGGGAGAATATGCGGCAGTGAAGGGGGCCGGACAGTGAGGGTTTTCTCGGCAGTTTGTGAGGCAGTTTGGGGACAGTTTAGGCATGCTATGAGGGCTGGACAGGGGGTGATTAATGCGTGCAAGGAAGGGCTGGACAATGGGTGATTTGCGGCTGTGAAGGTCAGTGAATGGTGCGGAAATTTAAGGGTTTTGGTGATGGTGTGGTGTGGCAGTTTGGGCAATGCAATAGAGGGATTATGCGGTTGTTGATGGTTGGTTTTGATGGTGATTTGTTGGACGGCAATGAGGGTTATTTTCTATTCTTTGGGCGTGAGAATGAGCTAGGGGTTTCAGGTGTTGGTGAATGGTTATTTTATAGAAAAAATGGATGGGGGGCTATCCTTGTTTGAGAAGGAAAATGATTTGTGCATTAATGGGATATATTTTTAATTAGTATGTGATAAGGAAAAATCTTTTAATTAGGGAAGTGATTTGATTTAATTCAATTTCTTCTCTTTTAGTTAGGGATATGATTTGATTTAATTAGGCAAGGGATCCATGGGATTTCTTTAATTTATGAAGGGGATTTGGCATGATTTATGCATGTGTTTAATATGCTATTTTATTATTTATGAAGGCTATGGGCGTGTGGCTTGCTCTTGTTTGGGCATGTGGGCTTGGTGTGTGGCTTAGTGGTGTGCGGGCTTGGTGTGTGTCTTGTGGGGTTTTGGGCTAAGGATGTGTTTTGAAACAGAGGTCCAACAAGCGAACCCGAAGCTAGTCCAGCAAATTAAATCCTACAAAAATGTCAATTCTTGACTATTCCCTTCCGACATCAATTTCCTGCGGGTTCCACGACTTAAAGAGGAGTGTCTCCATACGAGACTCATCATATGGACTTATATGCAAAAATACAGTGCCTACAGTCGGCCCCACTTTGATGGGACTTGTGCAGTGTGTGACAATGTCAATCCTATCAAAGTTTATGCAATGCATTTTTACTTACCTGGCTCGCCAGCTGCCACTTGACTTGCCTGTTGCTTCGAACTGAGTTGATGAGAGGTGGTCCATTCCTGAACCGTTGTTGTGATGTGGTCATTCCCGAACCATTACTGGGAGGTGGTCCATTCCCGAACCGTGCTCCATTCTTGAACCGTTACGGGGAGGTGGTCCATTCTCGAACCGTGCTCTATTCTCGGAGTGCCATTCCCGACTTGTTCATTCCCGAACCTTGCTCTATTCTCAGATTGCCATTCTCGGCTTGTTCAGTCTTGGACTCTGTTCTATTATCGGATTACCATTCTCAGCTTGTTTATTCTCGGACTCTACTCCATTCTCGGATTTCCATTATCGGCTTGTTCATTCTCGAACCTTGCTCCATTCTCGGATTGCCATTCTCGGCTTGTTCATTCTCGAACCTTGTTCCATTCTCGGATTGCCATTCTCAGCTTGTTCATTCTCGAACCTTGCTTCATTCTCGGATTACCATTCTCGACTTGTTCATTCTCGAACTCTGCTCCATTCTCGGGTTGCCATTCTCGGCTTGTTCATTCGAGAACCTTGTTCCATTCTCGGATTGCCATTCTCGGCTTGTTTATTCTCGAACTTTGTTCCATTCTCGGATTTCCATCCTCGGCTTGTTCATTCTCGAACCTTGCTCCATTCTCAGAGTGCTATACCCGGCAAGACTGATACTGATAATGATGTGGGCTTCGCCCTCAGAGTGCCACACCCAGCCAGACTAATATTGATGCTAATGTGGGCCTCGCCCTCGGGACTCATCCTCAAAACTGATATTGATGATGTGATGGGTTATTTCAACATAATATACTACCTCTCATAAGATAATCCTGATAGCTAGACATATTTTTGACCTCAATGAATGTTTCGCGTCGAAACCTGAGAACCTTCAAAGTACTTGATACACTCAATTCCGATTGTCTGAATAGGTTATCTGAACTAGACTCCTAGTGTGTGTGTGCCAAGGCTCATTCGCAGCTTAATCTTTAAGTAGACCAACTTGATGATTTCGTCTCGGAGAATCGGACCAGTGGGTCTAACCAATCTAGATGTCTTGATCACACTCTGTGATTACTTCGTCATACTCAACATGATATGGTCTTCTTCTTTTTTCTTGTCTATTTCTTTTCATTTTGAACTTTCTTTTTTCTTTTTCTTTTTATTCTTTTTCTCTTTTCTTTTTTTTTTTTTCTTTGTTTGACACACCTACCATTTAAGGTAGCATTTCTCCTCATGGTGGTCCTAATACTCGCCCAAGGGTAGCTTCACGCTTATCGATTATAAGCGGTCTATTTTTTCTTTTTCTTTTCATTGTAGAGACTTTCTCTTTGTTTCCAACCATATCATATATCGTAGCATAAGTAAACCAGAGTGGACATCCAGGCAAACGGTCATTCTGTTGGACAAAATGACCCATAGCGTCACTATTTGCACAGATCATTGTGTTGTTGTAGCAAATTAACTATGTGACAAGGAAATTGTACTCTCATCATTTGTGATTAGATCACCATAGATATATAAATGAAGAGAAGGTCCCTATGATTAGTTCCTGGACTGAGAATGATATGAGACAGTATCAGTCCCCGAAGGTTTAATCATTAAATATCCCTAGCCGGAGTATTATCGAGACTGGACATTGATAATGCGGAATAGGCTAGTATTGCACTTGTGTGCGTTGTGAGGGCACAACGGCATAGTTCTCATATATATAAGTATCGGATACTTATGCAAGTACGATAGGAGGTCGTGTTTCACCGATGGTACTCGAAACAGCTTCGCTCTGGATAGACCCCTCGGAATCCCATTGGTATTATGACTATGTGTCTTTGGGAGGCCGAAATCAAGGTAGGTGTGTATAGTCTTAACCTGAGACTTACATCGCTAATACTTGCGATAATCGGTAGACTTTGGTCTAGGTGGTACATGGCTTTAACCGGTTCTGCGTACACCACTTCTGGGTTTATCAGAGAGTCGTAGTGTATTTGGGTGATGTCAAGACGGAAGTATCACTCCAGTCATAGTGGAGATGATGTCACGCAGGATACGGTATTAGTGCTCTTAAGTGCTGGCCGGCCATCGGGATATTATGACAAGGTCATGTATATCCGATTATGAGACTAGTTACCAGACATCCGACATGTGCTTCGGACAGGGCAGACACTTATCCAGCCCCAGCCCTAGCACGTGACTATCCGATACTGGGCTGATATACGCAATACTACGGTATACTACGCTTGATACAGATCTATATATTCCTGTAAGAATATTTCTTGAGAATTGGGTAGGCATGGCGCTTTGCTAGAAGCCAACCTTGTCTTGTAAATCGGTATAAACGTAGTACGAGGTACTTACGTGTTCAGATAGTCCGACGACCGTATTTACTGCCAACATATCGGAGATCTCATGGGTCGTTTCCCAAAGATTCACCGATGATGTATGACTCGCACTATGATTAATCTGGGATTAATTAGTAAAGAGAGAAGATTAATTTCTAGAGAGAGAAAATTAATCTTGGATTAATTACAGAGATATTTTATCTCGGATAAAGTATCGTTAAAGAGAGAGAATGATTAATTTGGAATTAATCGATAAATTAATATATTTGATATATTAAACGAAATTGGATTTCGACGCGGAATTAAAATTAGATTTTAATTCGGGCGAACAAATTAATTTAGAATTAATTTGTTAGCGACGTGAATAGTGATTTCGCTAGGCATAATCATTTAATTACGACGCGACGGAAAATCGTTAATTTGGAATTAGCGAACCCGAGCCCGGGATTATTTGTGAGCGCATTCATATTTCGAATTCGAGTGCGGCACACAAGTCAAATCGAGTGTGCAAATCGCAATCACATCAAGCGTCAAATCAAATGTCACTTTGAGTGATGTGACAAGTTGTCACTTGATTTGAGTGATTGATGTGGTAGTTGAAAAGCTTTAAATGCTCTTTTGCTTTTTGACTTTTGTTTTTGGTAAATGTAAATGCTTTTGTATTTGATTTTATTTTTGGAAAATAAAATAAATATATAAGTAAAAACCATTTACCTTTTCTCTCTCCATTCACGGTTTTGGAGGAAACCCTTTTCCCTCTTCTTTCTCTCTTCCCTTCTCTCGGCTTGAGCCAAATCTCTCCCAAAATTCTGGTTAGACCGAATTTGAAGAAGAAGGAGAAGTGCTAGCACACATTGGTTATATTATGGTGATAGGGAAACGAATTTATGAGCTTGGAATCCATTTTTGGAGCTTGAAGCTTGGAGCTTCAATGGAGGTCTTCAATGGCCGATTTTGGAGGAGCCACCACAGCCCAAAACCGAGCAGTCCATGCTGTTCAAGGAGGCCAAACCGAGCTTCAACAAGGAGGAAAATGGTCTTGTTGATTTGAGGTTAATTAATTTAGATTATATAGTTGGACTATTATAATCATTATAATAAATAGTACCACAAATCGTTGATTATATAGTTGGACTATTAGAACCAAAATATAAAAATGGAAGATTAATGTTTAAGACATAATCCTGGGCGAAAATGTATTTAAACGATTTTTTTTTCAAATTGGGAATAAATTTCAGGATGGTCCTGGAAAAATAATAACTTATTTTATTTGATATAAATAACGTATTATGCCTAAGCCTGGAGTTAAGCAAATAGTAGAGCATAATCTTTGGAAGATCATGTAATGATAACTTAAGTGCTTAATCCATTATGTTTGTCATAATTATGTTCACAGCAAGTATTAAAATTGGATTTTAGATACTTAGTGTGGTACATAAAATATATATATTGATGTTCAGAATCTATTTTGAATAGGATACTGACTTCAATTGAGATTTATTTGCGAATTGAAAACGGGACGAAAGTTGCTGTTTTTAAACCGTAGATATCTGAATTTAGGAACTACTACCTTCGGTTAGTACTTAAATTTAGAAACTGTTATAATGTAGCTAGTTTGACTAGAAATATTATCTCTATATCGCGTATAACCCGCTGCGGGTGTACCTTTATATTCTAGAACACTAAGTGTTTCATTATATAAAGATGATATTGAGATAAACACATTAGATGTGAATAACAGAATTTATATTTTGAATATAAATGATATCTCAATTATATAACATGACAAATAATAGCTTAAATTGATTTGATCAGTTAAGAAACTTAATTGTGGCATAGTTGTCAGGGGACACTACTAAACAAGAATCGTATATCCGCACTTTTGAAGAGCGGGTACTAGGACTGATTTGATTCCATTCAAATAAAGTCTACGATCTAGTCTATTTTGGCAAAGTGCCTTAAAACACTATTTACTTGGTAAAAATGTAAATGCCACCGATCTGTTAGCCCTACTTCATAGTGAAGCAAGTGGCCCATGTCTAGCTAGGCTAGATATGGATTTGAATATTTCGTGACCTGTACGGATGTGGCATCGCGTATGGTTATGTGTTTCTTTTGAAACACAAATCAGAAACTTTTAGAGTTTCGACACGAAATAGACAAATAGATCGGCTAAAGTATTAAACCGTCATGGTAAGACTGTAATGGAAAATACTTAAGCAATAAGTTTCTAGTTTTTATGAAAGAGTATAGTATTCTTTCAAATAAGGACTCCTCCCGGAATACGTCAGTTTGACGGTGTGTCCGAACGGATTAACCGAATTTTGTTAGACATAATAAGGTTAATCACGAGTCGCTCTGAGCTACCATTTCCTTCAACGGATAAGCTTTAAACAGTGCAAGACCTTATTTTGAATAAGGTTCCATAATAATCTGTTTGACATATATCATATAGATATGAACGGGAAAGAAACCGAGTTTCTCATTCTTGATAATTTGGGTATGCTAGGCATATGTTTGGATGATACCAAACTAAAACCCAATAGGATAAGTGCCAAATGTAGGTTATCCTAGGGATACCATAAGTATTGTACTTATACATCTCACAAGAGAACAATTAGATTGTTACTCACCATACGGTTTTCCTGAAAGGAATACCGATATGCAGTGGTAAGTGGGAGGATAGTATAACTCGATGGAAATCGGAGTAATACTGTTCAAGGCATTGAATCTTAATGGAACATGAATAGTTCATCCAGGATGAGACTATTACCATTAATCTTCGAATACACAAACCGCGTAGGTCGGATAGAGTCAGAAAACAACCTGGGGTATGGGTTTCTGATCGCACCTCATAAAGATGTCTATCTTATTGAGGAATACTAACTGACTACGTATGAGGAAGTGATACAAGGTATCAACTCCCTAATTATGGCAAAGTGTCATGTAATCCGAAATGGATTCCATGTATATCAACCAGTTTGGATACTAGTTGATGTACCCACAAAGCATTGTGCCTATTGGTACTATATGTCTTCTAGGAAGACATACATGGATGACAACATACCAACGTATAAAGCTAGGCTTTAACGGAAAGGTATCGTTATCAACATTGTGTTGATTATGATTCAACGTTTTACCTGTTGCCACGGTAAATCCATTTGGATAATGCAGATTATTCGATCCATGATTGGATTGAAGCAAGCATTAGATTCTTGTAATTATCGTTTTGATATAATCATAATGATGTATGATTTAATTCAAAACGAAAATAATTCTAGTGTATATATAAGAAGGTTAGTGGGAGCGCACTGATGTGGGCTGTCCTATAAAATAATGATAATACGTCATTTCTTGGAAATGATATTCCCATAAAATAAATATCGGCGAAAGCTTGGCTTTCGCAATACTCTCCTAGAAACTGTACATTGAAAAATGTACGAGACCTGGTGTATCATACGCTTTGAGCATATGGATTCACAAACAGGCCAATCCGAGTGATAGTCACTTGATTGATGTTAAGAACATCCGTTAGTCTTAGAGAACTAAGGATGTTGTCTTAGTCTATGGAGAAGGAGAACTTGAAGTGACTGGGGTCACTGTAGCAAGTTTCCTATAACCGATAAAGACGACTAAAAGTCACAACGGTACTATATAGTTTGAATAACGGTACAGTGAGCTGGAAATCTTCCAAGTAAGATACTGTTACCGAATAAACAACAAAGGCAGGTGTTGCTGCAGCTGAAGCAGCAATAGAAGTCATTTGGGTCGATACAAATCTAATTAGATTAGATATAGTTCTGTTAGCAGCTGAGCTAGGCGTCAGCACAGGCTAAAGAATTATGGTCTCATGAACGATCCGATACATACTTAGATACTCATCTGATTCATTCAGATCATATATCGTGGCGATGTGATGATCGAATAAATCGCATCAAGATGATAATCATGTAATCCGCTGACGAATGCATTTCTCAGCAGTTTGAGCCAACCGTACATAGTTCGGGTGTAGGACACTTGAGTGACTGGCTATGTGCCAAGTGGGAGATTGTTGGACAAAATGACCCATAGCGTCACAATTTGCACAGATCATTGTGTTGTTGTAGCAAATTAACTATGTGACAAGGAAATTGCACTCTCATCATTTGTGATTAGATCACCATAGATATATAACTGAAGAGAGGTCACTATGATTAGTTCCTGGACTGAGAATGATATGAGACAGTATCAGTCCCTGAAGGTTTAATCATTAAATATCCCTAGCCGGAGTATTATCGAGACTGGACATCGATAATGCGGAATAGGCTAGTATTGCACTTGTGTGCGTTGTGAGGGCACAACGGCATAATTCTCATATATATAAGTATCAGATACTTATGCAAGTGCGATAGGAGGTCGTGTTTCATCGATGGTACGGGAAACAGCTTCGCTCTAGATAGACCCCTCGGAATCCCATTGGTATTATTACTATGTGTCTATGGGAGGCCGAAATCAAGGTAGGTGTGTATAGTCTTAACCTGAGACTTACATCGCTAATACTTGCGATAATCTGTAGACTTTGGTCTTGGTGGTACAGGGCTTTAAACCGGTTCTCTGCGTACACCACTTGGGTTTATCAGAGAGTCGTAGCGTATTGGGTGTGATGTCAAGACGGAAGTATCACTCCAGTCATAGTGGAGATGATGTCACGCAGATACGGTATTAGTGCTCTTATGTGCTGGCCGACCATCGGGATATTATGACAAGTTCATGTATATCCGATTATAGAGACTAGTTACCAGACATCCGACATGTGCTTCGGACAGGGCAGACACTTATCCAGCCCCAGCCCAAGCACGTGACTATGCGATACTGGGCCGATATACGCAATACTACGGTATACTACGCTTGATACAGATCTATATATTCCTGTAAGAATATTTCTGGAGAATTGGGTAGGCATGGCGCTTTGCTAGAAGCCAACCTTGTCTTGTAAATCGGTATAAACGTAGTACGAGGTACTTACGTGTTCGGATAGTCCGACGACCGTATTGACTGCCAACATATCCGGAGATCTCATGGGTCGCTTCCCAAAGATTCACCGATGATGTATGACTCGCACTATGATTAATATGGGATTAATTAGTAAAGAGAGAAGATTAATTTCTAGAGAGAGAAAATTAATCTGGGATTAATTACAGAGATATTTTATCTCGGATAAAGTATCGTTAAAGAGAGAACGATTAATTTGGAATTAATCGATAAATTAATATATTTGATATATTAAACGAAATTGGATTTCGACGCGGAATTAAAATTAGATTTTAATTCGGGCGAACGAATTAATTTAGAATTAATTCGTTAGCGATGTGAATAGTGATTTCGCTAGGCGTAATCATTTAATTACGACGCGACGGAAAATTCGTTAATTTGGAATTAGCGAACCCGAGCCCGGGATTATTTGTGAGCGCATTCATATTTCGAATTCGAGTGCGGCACACAAGTCAAATCGAGTGTCAAATCGCAAATCACATCAAGCGTCAAATCAAATGTCACTTTGAGTGATGTGACAAGTTGTCACTTGATTTGAGTGATTGATGTGGTAGTTGAAAAGCTTTAATGCTCTTTTGCTTTTGACTTTTGTTTTTGGTAAATGTAAATGCTTTTGTATTTGATTTTTATTTTTGGAAATAAAATAAATATATAAGTAAAAACCATTTACCTTTCTCTCTCTATTCACGGTTTTGGAGGAAACCCTTTCCCTCTTCTTTCTCTCTTCCCTTCTCTCGGCTTTGAGCCAAATCTCTCCCAAAAATTCTGGTTAGACCGAATTTGAAGAAGAAGGAGAAGTGCTAGCACACCTTGGGTTATATTATGGTGATAGGGAAACGAATTTATGAGCTTGGAATCCATTTTTGGAGCTTGAAGCTTGGAGCTTCAATGGAGGTCTTCAATGGCCGATTTTGGAGGAGCCACCACAGCCCAAAACCGAGCAAAACCAAGAGCGAGTCCCTGCTGTTCAAGGAGGCCAAACCGACTTCAACAAGAGGAAATGGTCTTGTTCTTCTTCGCAACAAAACCGATCTATGTGAGTAATTTCCGCCTTATTCCTTTGATGTATTCATGCTTTTTTATGCTTGATTTCATGATCTTGGGACCTATATTAGAACTCACACATTCACTGATCCATCATCTCTTCAACTAGTCATTTCGCCAACTACTCAGGCTTTTACTATTGAGATCCCATAATCAAGTGCTCATGAGTCTAGCCGAGATCAATCCATTCAGAATACCGGATGAGAGCACATCTTGCACTTATCGTTTCAAAGGTTTCTCCCTACAGTAAACACTGTCATCATCGGACATATGCTTAACTATCAAAGACTTCTTTTTTTTTTTTTTTCTTTTTTTTTTTTTCATTTCATGGAATTCTTCCTTTCGAATGCTGATAATGTGGGCTTTGCCCCCTGAGATTCCTTCCTGAAACTGATACTGGCGTGGGCCTCAACCCTGGGACTCATCCCCGAAACTATACTGATATGGGCCTCAACCTTGGGACTCATCCCCGAAAATAATACCGATTCGTTTTTGAAACTGACTGTACTGTTGCTGCTTCTGATTGGATTGTCTTTACCGCTTTCTCTTTTTTCTTCGAGACCTGCGAACACAAACAAAACAACAGAATAAAAAAAAAAGCACGCATTTGATGTGTACATATGCATGTGTGGAGGTACTCCATGTTCCTGATGGGTTAGATCCTCATTGTGCTCCTTGGCGCCATGTGCCTACGCATGTCTCTGATCATCCCCTGGGTCTGCTTATAGTTTCCTACTGGCGATTCTCTTCTAGTGATTGTGCAGTTCTCTTTTGTTTGAAACCTGCAAACACAGAAGAAACACAAAAATTTCAAGTACGTTACGTATATGCATGCATGCATGAATGAGTTTCCTATTCCATTGGGTTAGGTCTTCCGCCAGTTCCCTATTGATCACTCGGTCTTCACTCAGGAAAAATATTACTTTAGTCTGTCTACGTTGATCGGCTTGGTGAACTCGTTCCCTTCCAAGTCTGACAGTCTCACTACCCCGTTTCCCATTACTTTCTGGACTGTGTAGGGTCCTTCCCAATTGGGTCTGAACTTTCCTCTCGGGTCTGTCGTCGACAGTTTCGACTGCTTAAGCACCAGATCACCCTTTCTGATTTTTATAGGACGCACATTCTTGTTGAATGCTCGAGCCAACCTCTTCTGGTATATCTGCATGTGATGCAAGGACTTCATTATCTTCTTATCGAGAAATACCAACTGTTCAAATCTCTGTGAGGCCCATTCTTATTCTGGTAACTCTGTTTCTGCTAATAACCGCATGGACTGTATCTCAACTTCCACCGGCAATACTGTTTCCATTGTCTGTCGTGCTTCTTCTTTTCTCGAACACTTCAGCTGGATGCCATTTTCTTATCTATATATCTTTGTCGTAAGGTTTTCTGTTTCTCAGTTTCTTTTTCCCCGATATCCATGTTGCTAAACCCTTATTGACAACCCTTTTTTTTGTAACCCAACGGATATCTTTGATGGCTTTTAAGACACAGGGGTTAGCATGATGCGTGTATGCATGAGATGCATGAGATACGTGCGATGCATGGAATACATAAGTTGGCCCATTATCATTTTAAAGCATCCAATCATACTATTGCGAGGTGCAAACTTATCCCAGTTGAAAAGGCCCAACAGGTTTACACTTTTACGATAACATGGCTAAACAACTTCAAATGATAAAATGCGTAAACATAAAATGGCCCATTGGCATTTCAGAAGCTTTTGGCCCAATTGTCATAAAGCACATACTCATCCCTGTTTAAATGGCCCAACAAGCCCATACCTCATGACAAAAAGTCCAACTGAATCCAAATGCCGGTGGTCCCAAACATAAACATAAAGAGATAATTCGAGCATAAAGCAATAATTTCTACAGAGTGGCCCATCGACATTTCAGAAGCTTTTGGCCCAATTGTCATAGGATACGAACTCGTCCCAATTTGAATGGCCCAACAAGTTCGCGTTTATGACAAGAAGTCCAACTGCATCCAAATGATGATGGTCCCTAAATACAGCATAAAGAGATAATTCAAGCATAAATCAATAATTTCTACAGAGCGGCCCATCGACATTTCAGAAGCTTTTGGCCCAATTTTCATAGGATACGAACTCGTCCCAGTTTAAATGGCCCAACAAGTTCGCATTCTGACAAGAAGTCCAACTGCATCCAAATGATAATGGTCCCTAAATACAAGCATAAAGAGATAATTCAAGCATAAAGCAATAATTTCTACAGAGCGGCCCATCGACATTTCAGAAGCTTTTGGCCCAATTGTCATAGGATACGAACTCGTCCCAGTTAAAATGGCCCAACAAGTTCGTATTTCTGACAAGAAGTCCAACTGCATCCAAATTAGGATGGTCAACAAGCACAAGGAAATAGTTGCTATAGGTCATACAACTCCGATCCACTTGTGGGTTTGCAGGAGTGTAGATAAAGACTCTCGCTGGCGAAGGATTGCCCACAACTAGGTCTCCCCACTCAAGGGTTCGAGCGACCAAGTGAGCGTACTGTTGGAAACAATGACCCATAGCGTCACTATTTGCACATATCATTGTGTTGTTGAGCAAATTAACAATGTGACAAGGAAATTGCACTCCCATCTTTTGTGATAGATCACCATAGATATATAAATGAAGAGAGGGTCTCTATGATTAGTTCCTGGACTGAGAATGATATGAGACAGTAACAGTCCCCGAAGGTTTAATCATTAAATATCCCTAGCCAGAGTATTATCGAGACTGGACATCGATAATGCGGAATAGGCTAGTATTGCACTTGTGTGCGTTGTGAGGGCAAACGACATAGTTTTCATATATATAAGTATCGGATACTTATGCAAGTGCGATAGGAGGTCGTGTTCACCGATGGTACGGGAAACAGCTTCGCTCTGGATAGACCCCTAGGAATCCCATTGGTATTATGACTATGTGTCTATGGGAGGCCGAAATCAAGGTAGTGTGTGTATAGTCTTAACCTGAGACTTACATCGCTAATACTTGCGATAATCGGTAGACTTTGGTCTTGGTGGTACAGGGCTTTAACCGGTTCTGCGTACACCACTTCTGGGTTTATCAGAGAGTCGTAGTGTATGGGGTGTGATGTTAAGACGGAAGTATCACTCCAGTCATAGTGGAGATGATGTCACGCAGGATACGGTATTAGTGCTCTTAAGTGCTGGCCTGCCATCGGGATATATTATGACAAGGTCATGTATATTCGATTATAGAGACTAGTTACAGACATCCGACAGTGCTTCGGACAGGGCAGACACTTATCCAGCCCCAGCCCTAGCACGTGACTATCCGATACTGGGGGATATACGCAATACTACGGTATACTACGCTTGATACAGATCTATATATTCCTGTAAGAATATTTCTGGAGAATTGGGTAGGCATGGCGCTTTGCTAGAAGCCAACCTTGTCTTATAAATCGGTATAAACGTAGTACGAGGTACTTACGTGTTCGGATAGTCCGACGACCGTATTTACTGCCAACATATCCGGAGATCTCATGGGTCGCTTCCCGAAGATTCACCGATGACGTATAACTCGCACTTAATTAATCTGGGATTAATTAGAAGAGAGAGACAATTAATCTGGGATTAATCACGGTGATATTTTATCTGGGATAAAATATTAATTAAAGAGAGAGAACGATTAATTTGGAATTAATCGATAAAATAATATATTGATATATTATTAGAAATTGGATTTTGACGCGGAATTAAAATTAGATTTTAATTCGGGCGAACGAATTAATTTAGAATTAATTCGTTAGCGACGTGAATAGTGATTTCGCTAGGCGTAATCATTTAATTACGACGCGACGGAAAATTCGTTAATTTGGAATTAGCGAACCCGAGCCCGGGATTTTTGCGAGCGCATTCGCATTTCGAATTCGAGTGCGCACGCAAGTCAAATCGTGCGTCAAATCGCAAGTCACATCAAGCGTCAAATCAAATGTCACTTTGAGTGATGTGACATGTTGTCACTTGATTTGAGTGATTGATGTAGAAGTTGAAAAAGCAACTTTTGCTTTTACTTTTTGACTTTAGCATTTAATTGAAAGTAAAAAGAATGGTAAATGGTTTTTTATTAATTTAGAAATTATAAAAAACTAATTATTTTTCTTTTCCTTTCTCTCTTCCATCTTCTTTTACGCATTTTCCATTCTCCCTCTCTTTTCTTCTTCCTCTTCTCACGGCTTCAAGCTGATTTCTCACCACATTTCTGGTTGGACCGAATTTGAGAGAAGCAAGGAAGAGAAGATGAAGAAGTGCTAGCACACCTTGGGTTATACATAGGTGATAGGGAAACGAATTTATGAGCTTGGAATTCCTTTGAACCTTGAAGCTTTGAGCTTCCATGGTGTTCATCAATGGCCGAATCATGGAGGAACCAAACTAGTCAAAACCGAGCAGCCCACTGCCTTGGAAGCTGTTGCCGTGAGCTTGGAGGGAGGCAAAAACGTAGCTTGTTCTTCGCATCTCAAACCGTTCAATGTGAGTTATGTATTCCGCCTTACTCCTTTGTGTATTCATGCGAATTTTGTGCTTGTTTTCATGATTCTTGGGACCTATATTAGAACTCAACAATGGTATCTTGAGCTTTGATCAAGCATGAAAAAGTTAGGGTTAAAATTGGGTAAACTCGATTTAGGCATTATTTGGTTGAATTGTTTGATGAAGTATGCTTGAATGAGGTTGAATTGAAGTTGTGTTATGATCAATTTCATGAAGTTGGATTTGGATTCAATTTTCCCTAAATTTTGGCATGACAAATTGGGTAAAATCAATTGAAGCATGATCTGATTAAATTGATTGATTGGATCAATTTGAAGAAATTATGTTTGGAACAAATTTCCCCAATTTTTTATGTTGGCATAAAGTGACAAATTTGGGTAAACTTGATTTTGAGCATATTTGTGAAATTGGATGAATGAGAATGCTTAAAGATGTTTAATTTAAGATTGATTGGATCAATTGTTGAAATTGTGTTTGGAACAAATTTCCCCAAATTGCTTATGTTGGCCGAAATTAAATAACCCTAAATTTCTTGGTGATTTTGTTTGTTTGATCATTGGATGACTTAAACAATTGGGTAATGTTGTTTGAAGTTCAATTTGATTGAATTTTGATTTGGAACATTTTTCCCAAATTAAAGTGGCTTGGCCGAATTCAATTGAATTTGAAATTCATTGTGTTTTTTGATTTTAATTCATTGGATGAATTGAATTGATTTGGGAAATGATGATTGTGGATTCGATGGATTGAAACCGAATCGGATTGGAAAAGCCCTAATTGCCGAGAACAAAAGCATGTAAATTGGGTTTGATTTTAATAAATTGTGTTGGACATTATTTAATGTTAAAGTGCATGATTAAGTATGCTAATTGATGTTTTAGAAATATTAATTGGGTGGTTAATTGTGTATTACACTTAGGTTAATTAATTATGGAATTTAGAATTTTATAAGTTAATTAATTGGGCTTATTTTTGGAAATTGGGCCTTTTAGGTTGTGATTGGGCTTTGGGCTTTGTTGTACAAAGTTGAGTTTAGGCAAATTTAGTTGGATCCAATTGGGCCTAAAACCGCATCCATAAAGTCCAATTATGACTTAATGGACCTTAATTATTTAATTGGGCCTAATGGGCCAAAATTGATTTCTGGGCTTATGGGGTAACTCCCGGATTGGATTTTGGTTGTTCGGTTTGACCCGAGTTGACCAAAAGTCCACGCCTTATAGAAATTATTAAAAGCCCATTGGACTTTAATTAAATAAACATTAGATGTTAATCGGGCTTTGAGACCTGTTGCGATTAAATTTGGAATTTAAGTCGTAAAGGTTCGTTAATAAAATTGTAATATTTAATTTGGAATTAAATAGTGAATTAGAATTAAATGCGTATTAAATTGGATTTAATATGTGTAGTTTAATTTAATTCAAGAATTCGTACTTGAGTACTTATTCGCAAAACGAGTTTGACTCACGCAAAAATCAAATCGTTGTTTGAACATTGGATGATCACTAATATCAGATTAATTAATTGGATTAGATTGATTGATAACATGCTTGTGTGAATACATGGTTGCGATGCATGAATAATGTATATCGGATGGATATTAGTCGGGTGGGACAATTTTGGAAACTGTAATAAATTTGATTTATTAATTGGACCTGCGTGTCCAGCCTTATCACCTCTATACTCTTTGTATTTTCTTCTCACCTATTCCCCTCAATGTAAATGGGGTTTCTTTAGAAGTGTAGTGTAACGGGTAGAAGTAAATACATGTGCTAGCTTTGGAGAGAGAAAATGAAAGATTTGATCTAGGTTCAATGTAAAGTATCCATCCGCATATCATTATTATTTTATTTCATATGCGCTTTATTATGTGTTTAGAATGCATGTTTAAGGGTGTATGATGATGAGACCTTAATAAAGATAATAAATTGGTAGCCAATTGCACGCGAAAAACCCTCGCTCAATATCAAGTGTTTTTCCTTCCATTGAGTGATTCTCACTCAAGATCCGAGATTGGCATTGGGTTGTTGGCCAAAGTCAAGCCCTTTGTCCGTCGAAGATGTGTTTGAATCACGAGAGCTTTGTTCCATATCGGTGTCTTGTCCAAGTTGTGGTTGTTGGCCAAAGTCAAGACCACTTCTTGTCCATCGACATTGATTACGAAGCTTTCCATGGTCAATGGGTCACACATGACTGGGATCACTAGGTTTGTTGTGCCAAAGCCAGGCTTAGTTGATTCAGAGGAAAAAGGTTAGGTAATACATTGGATGTATTGGCATATATAAGATATATGTTTAGGATTTGGATATCCGCCTACTGGATCTAGGAATTGGATGGGATTCAATTGATCTTCGAGATCTACCTAGTTAATATCATACAATTTGTTGTCCAAAGTCAAGATTGTGTGATATTTAACGGGATCCTAGCCCACTAGGAAACACGGTTTCCCGAGTACTCGACAGAGGGTTAGAGGCTCGCCGAAAAATAGTGGGAGGCAAGAATTGAATTTGCAATACTCGTTCAATTACTCGTCATACGCGCTCATTCAAATTATTTCGTCGTTAGATTAAATGTTAGTTGGACTAATATTTAAATTGTTGTTTTTATAAATAGTTGGACTGTATTATATTTGATTATATATAATTGGATTATATTAATCAATATATTTGAATTAATTAATTTCAGTTTACAGTTGATTTTATAGTTGGACTATAGTAATCAATGTAATTGAGGTTAATTATTTAGATTATATTTGATTATATAGTTGGACTATTATAATCATTATATAAATAGTACCATAAATCGTTGATTATATAGTTGGACTATTAGAATCAAGATATAAAAAATGAAAGATTAATGTTTAAGACATAATCCTGGGCGAAATGTATGTATTTAAACGATTTTATTTTTCAAATTGGGAATAATTTCAGGATGGTCCTGGAAAAATAATAACTTATTTTATTTGATAAAATAACGTATTATGCCTAAGCCTGGAGTTAAGCAAATAGTAGAGCATAATCTTTGGAAGATCATGTAATGATAACTTAAGTGCTTAATCCATTATGTTTGTCATAATTATGTTCACAGCAAGTATTAAAATTGGATTTTAGATACTTAGTGTGGTACATAAAATATATATATTGATGTTCAGAATCTATTTTGAACAGGATACTGACTTCAATTGAGATTTATCTGCGAATTGAACAACGGGACGAAAGTTGATGTTTTAACCGTAGATATCTGAATTTAGGAACTACCTTCGGGTTAGTACTAAATTTAGAAACTGTTATAATGTAGCTAATTTGACTAGAAATATTATCTCTATATCGCGTATAACCCGCTGCAGGTGTACCTTATATTCTAGAACACTAAAGTGTTTTTCATTATATAAAGATGATATTGAGATAAACACATTAGATGTGAATAACAGAATTTATATTTTGAATATAAATGATATCTCATTATATAACATGACAAATAAATAACTCAAATTGATTTGATCAGTTAAGAAACTTAATTGTGGCATAGTTTTCAGGGACACTACTAAACGAGAATCGTATATCCGCACTTTTGAAGAGCGGGGGGTACTAGGACTGATTTGATTCCATTCAAATAAAGTCTATGAATCTAGTCTATTTGGGCAAAGTGCCTAAAACACTATTTACTTGGTAAAAGTGTAAATGCCACCGATCTGTTTAGCCCTTACTTCATAGTGAAGCAAGTGGGGGCCCATGTCTAGCTAGGCTAGATATGGATTTGAATATTTCGTGACCTATACGGATGTGGCATCGCGTATGGTTATGTGTTTCTTTTGAAACACAAATCGGAAAATTTTAGAGTTTCGACACGAATAGACAAATAGATCGGCTAAAGTATTAAACCGTCATGGTCAGACTGTAATGGAAAATACTTAAGAAATAAGTTTCTAGTTTTTATGAAAGAGTATAGTATTCTTTCAAATAAGGACTCCTCCCGGAATACGTCAGTTTGACGGTGTGTCCGAACGGATTAACGAATTTTGTTAGACATAATAAGGTTAATCACGAGTCGCTCTGAGCTACCATTTCCTTCAACGGATAAGCTTTAAACAGTGCAAGAACTTATTTTGAATAAGGTTCCATAATAATCTGTTTGACAGATATCATATTAGATATGAACGGGAAAGAAACCGGGTTCTCATTCCTGATAATTTGGGTATGCTAGGCATATGTTTGGATGATACCAAACTAAAACCAAATAGGATAAGTGCCAAAGTAGGTTATCCTAGGGATACCATAAGTATTGTACTTATACATCTCACAAGAGAACAATTAGATTGTTACTGACCATACGTTTTCCTGAAAGGAATACCGATATGCAGTGGTAAGTGGGAGGATAGTATAACTCGATGGAAATCGGAGTATAATACTGTTCAAGGCACTGAATCTTAATGGAACATGAATAGTTCATCCAGGATGAGACTATTACCATTAATCTTCGAATACACAAGAACCGCGTAGGTCGGATAGAGTCAGAAAACAACCTGGGGTATGGTTTTCTGATCGCACCTCATAAAGATGTCTATCTTATTGAGGAATACTAACTGACTACGTATGAGGAAGTGATACAAGGTATCAACTCCCTAATTATGGCAAAGTGTCATGTAATCCGAAATGGATTCCATGTATATCAACCAGTTTGGATACTAGTTGATGTACCCCAAAGGCATTGTGCCTATTGGTACTATATGTCTTCTAGGAAGACATACATGGATGACAAACACACCAACGTATAAAGCTAGGCTTTAAGAAAAGGTATCGTTATCAACATTGTGTTGATTACGATTCAACTTTTTACCTGTTGCCACGGTAAATCCATTTGGATAATGCAGATTATTCGATCCATGATTGGATTGAAATAGCATTAGGTTCTTGGAATTATCGTTTTGATATAATCATAATGATGTATGATTTAATTCAAAACGAAAATAATTCTAGTGTATATATAAGAAGGTTAGTGGGAGCACACTGATAGTGGCTGTCCTATAAAATAATGATAATACGTCATTTCTTGGAAATGATATTCCCATAAAATAAATATCGGTGAAAGCTTGGCTTTCGCAATACTCTCCTAGAAACCGTATATTGAAAAATGTACGAGACCTGGTGTATCATACGCTTTGAGCATATGGATTCACAAACAGGCCAATCCGAGTGATAGTCACTGGATTGATGTTAAGAACATCCGTTAGTATCTTAGAGAACTAAGGATGTTGTCTTAGTCTATGAAGAAGGAGAACTTGAAGTGACTGGGGTCACTGTAGCAAGTTTCCTATAACCGATAAAGACGACTAAAAGTCGCAAACGGTACTATATAGTTTGAATAACGTGCAGTGAGCTGGAAATCTTCCAAGTAAGATACTGTGTTACCGAATAAACAACAAATGCGGGTTGTTGCTGCAGCTGAGAAGCAGCAATAGAAGTCATTTGGGTCGATAAAATCTAATTAGATTAGATATAGTTCTGTTAGCAGCTGAGCTAGGCGTCAGCACAGGCTAAGAATTAATGGTCTCATCAACGATCCAGATACATACTTAGATACTCATCTGATTCATTCGGATCATATATCGTGGCGATGTGATGGATCGAATAAATCGCATCAAGATGATAATCATGCAAATCCGCTGATGAATGCATTTTCCAGCAGTTTGAGCCAACCGTACATAGTTCGGGTGTAGGACACTTGAGTGACTGGCTATGTACCAAGTGGGAGATTGTTGGACAAAATGACCCATAGCGTCACTATTTACACAGATCATTGTGTTGTTGTAGCAAATTAACTATGTGACAAGGAAATTGCACTCTCATCATTTGTGATTAGATCACCATAGATATATAAATGAAGAGAGGTCCCTATGATTAGTTCCTGGACTGAGAATGATATGAGACAGTATCAGTCCCCGAAGGTTTAATCATTAAATATCCCTAGCCAGAGTATTATCGAGACTGGACATCGATAATGCGGAATAGGCTAGTATTGCACTTATGTGCGTTGTGAGGGCACAACGACATAGTTCTCATATATATGTATCAGATACTTATGCAAGTGCGATAGGAGGTCGTGTTTCACCGATGGTACGGGAAACAGCTTCGCTCTGGATAGACCCATCGGAATCCCATTGGTATTATGACTATGTGTCTATGGGAGGCCGAAATCAAGGTAGGTGTGTATAGTCTTAACCTGAGACTTACATCGCTAATACTTGCGATAATCGGTAGACTTTGGTCTTTGTGGTACAGGGGCTTTAACCGGTTCTGCGTACTCCACTTCTGGGTTTATCAGAGGTCGTAGTGTATTGGGGTGTGTGATGTCAAGATGGAAGTATGACTCCAGTCATAGTGGAGATGATGTCATGCAGGATACGATATTAGTGATCTTAAGTGCTGCCGGCATCGGGATATTATGACAAGGTCATGTATATCCGATTATAGAGACTAGTTACCAGACATCCGACATGTGCTTCGGACGGGGCAGACACTTATCACACCCCAGCCCTAGCACGTGACTATCCGATACCTGGGCTGTATACGCAATACTACGGTATACTACGCTTGATACAGATCTATATATTCCTATAAGAATATTTCTGGAGAATTGGGTAGGCATGGCGCTTTGATAGAAGCCAACCTTGTCTTGTAAATCGGTATAAACGTAGTACGAGGTACTACGTGTTCGGATAGTCCGACGACCGTATTTCTGCCAACATATCCGGATATCTCATGGGTCGCTTCCCGAAGATTAACCGATGACGTATAACTCGCCACTTAATTAATTTGGGATTAATTAGAAGAGAGAGAAAATTAATCTGGGATTAATCATAGAGATATTTTATCTGGGATAAAATATTAATTAAAGAGAGAGAACGATTAATTTGGAATTAACGACAAATAATATATTTGATATATTATTAGAATTGAATTTCGACGCGGAATTAAAATTGGATTTTAATTCGGGCGAACAAATTAATTTAGAATTAATTCGTTAGCGACGTGAATAGTGATTTCGCTAGGCGTAATCATTTAATTACGACGCGAAGGAAAATTCGTTAATTTTGGAATTAGCGAACCCGAGCCCGGGATTATTTGCGAGCGCATTCGCATTTCGAATTCGAGTGCGCCACGCAAGTCAAATCGTGCGTCAAATCGAAAGTCACATCAAGCATCAAATCAAATGTCACTTTGAGTGATGTGACATGTTGTCACTTGATTTGAGTGATTGATGTAGAAGTTGAAAAAGCAACTTTTGCTTTTACTTTTTGACTTTAGCATTTAATGGAAAGTAAAAGAATTGGTAAATGGTTTTTATTAATTTTAGAAATTATAAAAAACTAATTACATTTCTTTTTCTTTCTCTCTCTCCCTCTTTTTTACGCATTTTCCATTCTCCCTCTCTTTTTCTTCTTCCTCTTCTCACGGCTTCAAGCCGATTTCTTCACCAAATTCTGGTTGGACCGAATTTGAGAGAAGAAAGGAAGATGAAGAAGTGCTAGCACACCTTGGGTTATACATAGGTGATAGGGAACGAATTTATGAGCTTGGAATTCCTTTTGAACCTTGAAGCTTGAGCTTCATGGTGTTCATCAATGGCCGAATCATGGAGGCCCGAATCAGGAGGAACCAAAACCAGTCAAAACCAAGCAGCCCACTGCCTTGGAGAGCTGTTGCCGTGAGCTTGGATGGAGGCAAAAACGTAGCTTGTTCTTCGCATCTCAAACCGTTCAATGTGAGTTATGTATTCCGCCTTACTCCTTTGTGTATTCATGCGAATTTTGTGCTTGTTTTCATGATTCTTGGGACCTATATTAGAACTCAACACGTACCTTTTTTATACCTTACGGTATGTGCCAATGAGTTATTGTGTGTGACTAACTGTCAAATGGATTTCCCATTGTAGATTCCCTAGAGAGTGGGTGGAGCGAACTCTCTTAAATACCCAAGTCTCTTAGGCTCTTATCGCATTGGTGACAGGAATAAACAACAAGTCCTCCAAATTAGTATGTCACAACGAGCTACATGTAATGATTATCTAGGTGCCTTCACAGCTTTTCCATATATAAAGGTAGTGAATGAAGGAAGACACCAAACCATCACCTAGACTTAACAATGACTTTGATTAAACCACATCAACCCACTATAGACGCGGTAAACTAAAGCACAAATCATAATCATTACAAGACATTATTTTGGGAACGATTCTCTATCCCCAGTGGAGTCGCCAGACTGTAGGACACAGAAATTGACGATGCTGTTCTAGGCTCGCCACCTAGTTGGGAGTACAGAATAGCCCGCGGGGGAACAAAACCAGAGAAATAACATTGAGTCGCCACCTGGTGTGAACCGGAAAATGTGATTTAAGGCCGCACTCACCCCTCGCAAGGGAATACCTCAAACCGTTGGGTTCAGAATGGTCCATTACTTATGTCACTTGTAATGATATGATTTGTGCAATAAACTAACCGAATCTACTAAACATGTATGCTCAAAGGTAACTTAGATCTAGTCTGCATTCATCAAAATAAATCATATGATTAAGTTCGCATGCTTTAAAAATAAGTCATTATAACGGCAAGCATATAATATCACACAACGAGCATGTTGAATCGTCAAACACAAAGAACAAATAAATATCTACTCAAACAAAACGTAAACTAAATTCCTAATGCAAAATCAAAGTATTAAATCATGCATAAAGAAATAATATAGTCATACTAACTGTGTGACTAACTGTCAAATGGATTTCCCATTGTAGATTCCCTAGAGAGTGGGTGGAGCGAACTCTCTTAAATACCCAAGTCTCTTAGGCTCTTATCGCCTTGGTGACAGGAATAAACAACAAGTCCTCCAAATTAGTCTGTCACAACGAGCTACATGTAATGATTATCTAGGTGCCTTCACAGCTTTTCCATATATAAAGGTAGTGAATGAAGGAAGACACCAAACCATCACCTAGACTTAACAATGACTTTGATTAAACCACATCAACCCACTATAGACGCGGTAAACTAAAGCACAAATCATAATCATTACAAGACATTATTTTGGGGACGATTATCTATCCCCAGTGGAGTCGCCAGACTGTAGGACACAGAAATTGACGATGCTGTTCTAGGCTCGCCACCTAGTTGGGAGTACAGAATAGCCCGCTGGGGAACAAAACCAGAGAAATAACATTGAGTCGCCACCTGGTGTGAACCGGGAAAATGTGATTTAAGGCCGCACTCACCCCTCGCAAGGGAATACCTCAAACCGTTGGGTTCAGAATGGTCCATTACTTATGTCACTTGTAATGATATGATTTGTGCAATAAACTAACCGAATCTACTAAACATGTATGCTCAAAGGTAACTTAGATCTAGTTTGCATTCATCAAAATAAATCATATGATTAAGTTCGCATGCTTTAAAAATAAGTCATTATAACGGCAAGCATATAATATCACACAACGAGCATGTTGAATCGTCAAACACAAAGAACAAATAAATATCTACTCAAACAAAACGTAAACTAAATTCCTAATGCAAAATCAAAGTATTAAATCATGCATAAAGAAATAATATAGTCATACTAACTGTGTGACAAACTGTCAAATGGATTTCCCATTGTAGATTCCCTAGAGAGTGGGTGGAGCGAACTCTCTTAAATACCCAAGTCTCTTAGGCTCTTATCGCCTTGGTGACAGGAATAAACAACAAGTCCTCCAAATTAGTCTGTCACAACGAGCTACATGTAATGATTATCTAGGTGCCTTCACAGCTTTTCCATATAGAAAGGTAGTGAATGAAGGAAGACACCAAACCATCACCTAGACTTAACAATGACTTTGATTAAACCACATCAACCCACTATAGACGCGGTTAACTAAAGCACAAATCATAATCATTACAAGACATTATTTTGGGGATGATTCTCTAACCCCAGTGGAGTCGCCAGATTGTAGGACACATAAATTGACGATACTGTTCTAGGCTCGCCACCTAGTTGGGAGTACAGAATAGCCCGCGGGGGAACAAAACCAGAGAAATAACATTGAGTCGCCACCCGGTGTGAACCGGGAAAATGTGATTTAAGGCCGCACTCACCCCTCGCAAGGGAATACCTCAAACCGTTGGGTTCAGAATGGTCCATTACTTATGTCACTTGTAATGATATGATTTGTGCAATAAACTAACCGAATCTACTAAACATGTATGCTCAAAGGTAACTTAGATCTAGTCCGCATTCATCAAAATAAATCATATGACTAAGTTCGCATGCTTTAAAAATAAGTCATTATAACGGCAAGCATATAATATCACACAACGAGCATGTTGAATCATCAAACACAAAGAACAAATAAATATCTACTCAAACAAAACGTAAACTAAATTCCTAATGCAAAATCAAAGTATTAATCATGCATAAAGAAATAATATAGTCATACTTAAAACTAAACAATATTCTAGACTAAATCAAGCTTAGAAAATAAATAACCTACTAGATTAAATCATGCTAAATAAATAAATAATCTACTAACTACATCATGCTCAAATACAAGATTGGATGAAACGAAATACATGTGTCTCTTAAGTAGTACGTGGCATTGTATCCCGAGTGCAAACCACAATATCATCCATTCGGAATCGGCTACGGAATTTATGTCCGAGTTTCCATCTGATATACCACAAAAGAGAACACGCATTTCGTTCATCCAGAATTCACATCATGCATCAATCAATAACATTCATGTGAATAAAATTTAAAATAAATAAAAACGAAAGATAATAAATAAAAAGGTGCCCTCAGGTCTAACCTCTTTTGTCGTCTCTCGAAAGCGCGTTACACAGCCGTCGGAAGGGTTGATGCTCCGTAACTCCTCTGGTTCACTGGTTCAACGATTTTCCTCGCTGTTTCACTGTTTGGCCTGCTGTTTTCACTCCGTTTTGCTATTGTTTTCGCTGTGTTTTCTGGTCAATATTTTAAGGTAATTTATGCCACTATTTTGTGTTTTTTGGAGAGTTTGGGGCTGCGGTTTTGTCACTATTTTGGGGTAGTTTTTGATGTATTTTCTAGGCTGTTTTAGGGAGAAAATTGGGTAGTTTGTGCGGTAGAAAGATGCAGTTCAGGGGGGGCAGAATATGCGGCAGTGAAGGGGGCCAGACAGTGAGGGTTTCCTCGGCAGTTTGTGAGGCAGTTTGGGGACAGTTTAGGCGTGCAGTGCGGCTAGACAGGGGGTGATTTATGTATGCAAGGAAGGGCTGGACAATGGGTGATTTGCGGCTATGAAGGTCAGTGAATGATGCGGAAATTTAAGGGTTTTGGTGATGGTGTGGTGTGGCAGTTTGGGCAATGCAATGGAGGGATTATGCGGCTGTGGATGGGTTGGTTTTGATGGTGATTTGTTGGACGGCAATGAGGGTTATTTTCTATGTTTTGGGCGTGAGAATGAGCTGGGGGTTTCAAGGTGTTGGTGAAGGTTTTTTTTTATAGGCAAATGGATGGGGGCTATCCTTTTTTGAGAAGGAAAAGGATTTGTGCATTAATGGAATATATTTTTAATTAGTATGTGATAAGGAAAACTCTTTTAATTAGGGAAGTTTTGATTTAATTCGATTTCTTCTCTTTTAGTTAGGGATATGATTTGATTTAATTAGGCAAGGGATCCATGGGATTTATTTATTTAGGAAGGGGATTTGGCATGATTTATGCATGTGTTTAATATGCTATTTTATTATTTATGAAGGTTATAGGCGTGTGGCTTGCTCTTGTTTGGGGGTGTGGGCTTGGTGTATGGCTTAGTGGTGTGCGGGCTTGGTGTGTGTCTTGCGGGGTTTTGGGCTAAGGATGTTTTTGAAACAGAGGTCCAACAAGCGAACCCGAAGCTAATCCAGCAAATTAAATCCAACAAAAATGTCAATTCTTGACTCTTCCCTTCCGACTCCGTTTCCCGCGGCTTCCACGACTTAAAGAGGAGTGTCTCCGTACAAGACTCATCATAGGGACTTATATGCAAAAATGCAGTGCCTACACTTTGAAAACTCTTTTTCTGAAAATCTGATATTTGAATGTCGGTCTGTATCTGAAAACTTAACGTATGGGGTGTTACGTATCGCCGTCCCCCCATACGCTTAACTAGAGCCATAAATGCAAAACTATGACTTTGGGACGTTACATATCGTCGTCCTCCAAAACATGCCACTCATGTCCCTGAAACTGGTGGTCTTGGGGCGTTACGTATCACCATCCCCCAAGCCACAGATCTATAACTGGGGGTGCGGAACAATGCTACCCTCCAACTCTGAAACTAGGATCTAGGTGCATCTGTCATCCATAATCCGAAACTATGATCTGGGGGTGTTATGTATCGCTGTTCCCCTAGTCCTCTACATGTGCACATGTTCTCTGTCCGTCAACTCCATATCTGTACAAGTTGCATATTGAGGTGGATTTTTGCCCCATGCCACGAAAAACATAAAAATCATGCTTTGTATCTCAAAACTGTACAAAACATTCTCTGAAAAACATTTCTTTTCTCAAACATAAATTTGCATGAAATAATAATAAAGAAAATCTTCTAACGCCCTATAGCGTAAAATATAGGTCTAAAACAAAAACAACAAGGTGGATCTGGGATGGTTTGAACTGTTTTGGGAATAAGTTGTGCCACGCGTCGCGATAGAACTCATTGCACCTCGTGACACACTGCTACCTGAAACGTGCACCCATTTTTCTCTTGCGCGTCGCGACGCACAACTCTTTTACGTCGCGACGCGAAGTAGATTTCCAGGATTCTGCTTTGCTTCTACATGCTCATTCATTACCCAAAATTCTCCACAATCACTTCAAAAACAAACTCATTGCACAACCCAATTTATTGAACTTCAAATTTACCAATTCTATATCAAATTATCACCCTCAAACAATGATTCAACCACATTATCCCTAAATTAACTACTCCTTTAAAAATTTGGGTTTTAACACAACAACCATTTCTTTCTTATCAATCACTAATAATCAATCCTTACCATACTAATATCTCTATTTTATCACCAAAATTCCAAAAATCCAATAATTTAAAATTTGGGTCAAGTTTCTTACCTTCTTCCTCTTGAATTTCTTCATCCCTCAATGATGGCAAGCTGAACTTGTTTCATCTTCCTTCCTTTCATTCTTCCTTCTTCTTCTTCTTCTTTTCTTCTACCTCTCATTCTTCTTTCTCTTCCATTTTCCCTCTTCTACATTTTCATCATTCTCTTCTTTCTTCTTCCAATTTTTAGTATTTGTGAATATTGTCTCATTTATATACTAGGGCTTTTTGGATATTTGGCTAAATTGAGAGAAAAATGTGGAAGTGTGTGAAAAGTTTGAGATTCTTCCAATTGGACCCGAAATTACAATTCACCCGAATGTTGACTTATGCTTTTGACCTATTCTGGTCTGAATTTGAAAAACTGTTCGACACGGAAGTTGTAGATCTCGATCTCAGATTTTCGGAAATATAAAATTCATAAAAATCATAGTTCATATGAGAATAATACAGCCCAAATACTATGGGCTATCCGTAGTGGTACATTTATGCAGTTTCGTACCAAAATTTGGGAAATTAATAGATTATCCTCAAGGTCGTTCCGTGAGTGTTTTTATGTCTATCATCATTATATTATGTTATCTCCTTCCTAATACTACAGTAATACATTGCAATAGTAGTATATGTTGGATAATATGACCCATAGCGTCACTATTTGCACAGAACATTGTGTTGC
>SKCR01053137.1:0-31443 GCA_019454045.1 Zanthoxylum bungeanum | reverse complement strand
CAGTAAATATTGATAAATTTCCGCTAATTACACCCCCAAACCTAACATTTTGCTAGTCCTCGAGTAAAACAACAAAATAAAAATAAAATTAAACTAAGCCACTTTCGTAGGGATCACGGTTGCATTTAGCGTATGCAACAAGCCTTTAAACCCCTAGGTGTCCCTAGTGGACGAGTTGTAGTCTCGTGAGGGCTTACAGCAACGATACCCACAAACGTTTTACAAAAGAAAGAAGATAATAAAACTAATGGACACAAAAGCAAAAAGACAAGAGAAAAGATAATAAAGAAGTTAGTGACTAAACAGATGAAACATCTAATCCAAGTCAATAGTTGTTTTGTTTCTTTCTAAATTACCGAATAAGTAAATTCTCCGATTATTTTTACCATTCTTCATATACACAGTCAACAAAATATTAATCAACTCATTTTTGCCCACAATAGTCACAAGTGCAGTTGAGAAGAAAATAATATTTTTGTCCTAAAGTTATATCAGATTTCACACCTTTTTTTTTAAGCAATGGAATAATTTTTCTGACTTTTCTGATTTTTTTTCTTTGATTTTTGATTATTTTTTTTAAATACAATATCATCCATCTATGTAGAGAGTTTTGGGTCAGTGACTCTCAAACCAGTTGGCTTTAGGGCACTAGGTGTTAAGACACACATACGGACTTAATTACTCAGACTTCAGATATATATATTTTTTTTTGCAATATCTTCGATTCATGTAACGAGCTTTGGGTCAATGACTCCCAAACCAGTTGGCTTTATGGCACTAGATGTTACGACACCCTTACAGACTTAATAACTCGGATCTCAGACGTTTTTTTTTTACATTTTTTTTCTTTTTTTTCCCATCACTTTTTTAAGATGCTTCCTCCGATTATACTAGAGCACTGAATATTACAAACTTTTTAATTACAGCTCATGTCTGTATGTTACCATGTATGCTGATAATACTTGTCAACTGAGCATATGAAGATTCATTTTAGTCAGTATTATAGAGAATTCACAAATTAAATAATTTAAAATGAAATAAACAAAAATTAATTTGTTCCGAAATAGGTTGAGATTTGTCTCGGCTATCTCACACCAATTTCACCTGATTAATCAAATAAAAACACAAAATATTTTTTTGGTTTTTGTAAAAATTTTCAATTTTTTTTTGGCTTTTTCGAAATTTTTTTGACTAAAAATAAAATAATAAGAACAAGATACAATTTAACTATTCTCCTCCCCCAATCTCCAAAATTAATATGTCAAGTCCAATATTTGCCGTTATTTGACCCATATTTCGTCCTAAATGATTTAATTGAGTCCCAATATTATTTTATCTGCAAAATAAACTAAAACATATCAAAACGTTCATCAAACCCGAGAAACTAAACAAAATATTAAGCAAAAGGGGCGGTAAATATTGATATATTTTCCGCTCATCAACATGCATTATATATGAAGGATAGCGTTCTTCCGTAAACAATTTGCTCTATCCAACAAATTTAGAGCGAAGCTCTAGTTATAGTAGGTACCATTGTTTATTAAGCTAATGACAAATTTTCAATTTACCTTAGCTTGAATGATAGCAGAAAATACTGCACATATTATTATTTGCAGAAGAGAATAGAAAGAAAGGCAGAAATTCTGAAGTAAGCCACAACTGCATTATTTTGGAAGTACTTTTGGCTTTAGTTCTTGCAACTTTTGAATTTTCTGGCATTCATCACAGCTAGTTATGCACTTCAATTCTTCTATTTCAGGAGACAAAAACAGCTGCTACTTATTTCTTGAGTTTGCTTTAAACATATGGGATTCAACCACATCACTCCCCTTCATTCATTTTCCCTTTTCTTTATGACATTCTTTTGTCACATGACTTGTGAAAGTGTAATTTTTTTCAATGTAATTCTTGTCTTACCAAATAAATATAATATTTTTTTTGGTGAAGAAAGGATTAAACCATAACACATGTAATTAATATATTTATTAAAAATACCTCACCAAAATATCAAAAATATTATTTTTTATACGAACCATTAGCCATAATTACTCGAATCTTAATTGAAAAATAATTGGTCAAAGAAAATAATAAAATGATTCAGTAACGAATAAACGTATTCATGATGTTAAATTCGTATTCCATAACTTTAATAAACGCTTTCAACTGAATCGACTCATTTATTAAATTAATACATTGTTTGAAACTCACATTCGCTTTAAAGCGAATTGAATCAAATAAATAAACGAAATCCTTACCAAAAATTGCACCCATAGCTGTAATGAATAAAAATTGTAAGCGAAAATAATAAGTATAAAACTCGTATACATGCTAAATTAACATATGTAATTAACGAAAAATATAAATAGATATCAATATTAATAATATGTGCTCATTATTTGCGATGCTTCATCTTTTTGTACTAACTTATAATCATTAAACACAAAATCGAGATCGAATCGAAGTAATAAACATGATATTAAATAATTTGTAATTGTTAGATATAACCAATACATGCAACTTCATACCATCAATATGCAATTTAACCATTAAGATGCAACTTTCAACCTTAAAAGATGCAACAAATATTTTATGCTTGAAAAATAAAAAATTAAATAATGACCATTAGAAACGCAACTTTTAACAATAAACCTCAAACTACAACCATTAGACATGAAACTTATACCAATAAATATGCAATATTTTGAAGATGAAATCTTTAGCAATAAACATGCAATATGAAACCATTAAACTTGAAATTTTAGCAATAACATGCAATTGCATCTGCCTCGAAAATCGCACATGTAACTATGACCATTGGATATGCAACTTCTACCATTAAATTTGCAACTTTCACAAATAAATATGCAATATTTCGAAGATGAAACCTTTAACAATAACATGCAAAATGAAACAATTGGACTTCAAATTTTAGCAATAACATGCAATTGTATCTGCCTCGAAAATCCCACCTATAACTATGACCATTAAATATGAAACTTATACCATTAAACTTGCAACTTTCACCAATAAATATGCAATATTTCGAAGATGAAACCTTTAGCAATAAACATGCAAAATCAAAAACCATTGGACTTGAAATTTTAGCAATAACATGCAATTGCATCTGCCTCGAAAATCACACATGTAACTATGACCATTCAATATGCAACTTCTACCATTAAACTTGCAAGGTTGACCAATAAATATGCAATATTTCGAAGATGAAACCTTTAGCAATAAACATGCAAAATGAAACCATTGGACTTGAAATTTTAGTAATAACATGCAATTGCATCTGCCTCTGCCTCGAAAATCGCACATGTAACTGTGACCATTAAATATGCAACTTCTACATTAAACTTGCAACTTTCACCAATAAATATATAATATTTCGAAGATGAAACCTTTAGCAATAAACATGCAAAATGAAACCATTGGACTTGAAATTTTAGCAATAACATGCAATTGCATCTGCCTCAAAAATCGCACTTGTAACTATGACCATTGAATATGCAACTTCTGCTATTAAACTTGCAACTTTCACCAATAATATTCAATATTTCGAAGATGAAACCTTTAGCAATAAACATGCAAATTGAAACAATTGGACTTGAAATTTTAGCAATAACATGCAATTGCATCTGCCTCGAAAATCGCACATGTAACTATGACCATTGAATATGCAACTTCTACTATTAAACTTGCAACTTTCACTAATAAATATGCAATATTTCGAAGATGAAACTTTAACAATAACATGCAAAATGAAACAATTGGACTTCAAATTTTAGCAATAACATGCAATTGTATCTGCCTCGAAAATCCCACCTATAACTATGACCATTAAATATGAAACTTATACCATTAAACTTGCAACTTTCACCAATAAATATGCAATATTTCGAAGATGAAACCTTTAGCAATAAACATGCAAAATCAAAAACCATTGGACTTGAAATTTTAGCAATAACATGCAATTGCATCTGCCTCGAAAATCACACATGTAACTATGACCATTCAATATGCAACTTCTACCATTAAACTTGCAAGGTTGACCAATAAATATGCAATATTTCGAAGATGAAACCTTTAGCAATAAACATGCAAAATGAAACCATTGGACTTGAAATTTTAGTAATAACATGCAATTGCATCTGCCTCTGCCTCGAAAATCGCACATGTAACTGTGACCATTAAATATGCAACTTCTACCATTAAACTTGCAACTTTCACCAATAAATATATAATATTTCGAAGATGAAACCTTTAGCAATAAACATGCAAAATGAAACCATTGGACTTGAAATTTTAGCAATAACATGCAATTGCATCTGCCTCAAAAATCGCACTTGTAACTATGACCATTGAATATGCAACTTCTGCTATTAAACTTGCAACTTTCACCAATAAATATTCAATATTTCGAAGATGAAACCTTTAGCAATAAACATGCAAATTGAAACAATTGGACTTGAAATTTTAGCAATAACATGCAATTGCATCTGCCTCGAAAATCGCACATGTAACTATGACCATTGAATATGCAACTTCTACTATTAAACTTGCAACTTTCACTAATAAATATGCAATATTTCGAAGATGAAACCTTTAGCAATAAACATGCAAAATGGAACCATTGGACTTGAAATTTTAGCAATAACATGCAATTGCATCTGCCTCGAAAATCACACTTATAACTATGACCATTGAATATGCAACTTCTACCATTAAACTTGCAACTTTCACAAATAAATATGCAATATTTCGAAGATGAAACCTTTGGCAATAAACATGCAAAATGAAACCATTGGACTTGAAATTTTAGCAATAACATGCAATTGCAATTGCATTTGCCTCGAAAATCGCACATGTAACTATGACCATTGGATATGCAACTTCTACCATTAAACTTGCAACTTTCACCAATAAATATGCAATATTTCGAAGATGAAACCTTTAGCAATAAACATACAAAATAAAACCATTGGACTTGAAATTTTAACAATAACATGCAATTGCATCTGCCTCGAAAATCGCACATGTAACTATGACCATTGGATATGCAACTTCTACCATTAAACTTGCAACTTTCACCAATCAATATGCAATACATTTTTATATTATATTATTTTTATCAATTTTATAAAAATTAATTTCTTATATTATTTTATTTTTATCAATATTTTCTAAAAATAAATTTTTTAAAAACATATAATAAATTTTTTGTATAATTTTATTTTTTATCAATATTTTATAATTTATTTAATAAAAAATAATTTTTTAAAATTTTTTTTTTGAGTAACTGGTTGCAACCATTTGTTTGTTGCAACCAGTTTCTCTCTTTTTTTTTTTTTTTTTTTTTTAATACTAACAACCCTTGGGTATCAGATACCCATGGGTATGTTAGCAACGAGGTGGTATATCATGTGCCGGGTGTATATGCCTTCTCTCTCACAGCAGGCGGGCCCCACAACTGTGTGGAGCCCGCCTGCTGTGAGAGAGAAAACATATATACCCGGCACATAATATAATTTTCGGTTAGTAACACCCCCATATGTTAAGATTTACAAAAATTCTGACATGAATAAAATTATTTTCATAAACTCAAAAGGACCGTGGAAACGGATTTGATGACGAGGACAATTCTAATCTATTGCAGCGTGTTGAATTGTCCAATAAAATAGCACAAGTGACTCCGTCCTTTTCTTTTCTTTTCTTTTAAAACTTGTATGGATTAATTATTTATATGAGTTGAATAAAATTTAAATATTATTTTTATAATAATAAAATATTTTAGAATGAATCTAATTTTAAATAAGGTTTTTATCTTTAAAATAAAAAAATTATATAATACGTTTCAAAAATAAAAACACTGAATTAATATATATATATATATATATATATAGATTAAATAATTTTTTTAAAGTGAGCTTATATACTGTTTATTTTTTAAAGGAAAAAAGATTTAAGTTTTCACTTTTGCAATATATATTTTTTTTAATTACAATTAATTTAAACAGAAATATTCGGTCAATGCATTTGTTTTTTTAATCAAATGTTAATACCTATTAAAAAAATTCCAAACTTCCATAATTATCGATTTTTCATGGATAAAATAAATAAAATAAAATAATGGCTCAAGTCAATAATCAAAGATATTGAAAAGATATGGGAGGAAATGTATGTGGCGGGTCTAATATTAAAAGTTTTTGACTTGTTAAAAGAATTATTATAACTCAAACTTCAAAAAAAAAAAAAAAAAAAGAATTATTATAAGTTCCTCTTTCAAATATTATTTGAAATTAAAATTTTTTATAACTCACAAAAAAAAAAAAGAATTGACCGACCGTACAGTGTCGTCGGTAAGATTTACACATTGTAATATAATTACCGATCGAATTATCGGTCGGTAATTATAATATATTTGATTTTTTTTATTTGATTTTTTCTATTAAATTATATTTTGTTTTTTCAATTAAAATTTAATATTATAAATAAATAATTAAAAATAATTTAATAAAAAATATTATATAATAATAAACATAAAATAATAATGTTATATTAATGTACTGTATTACATTAAAAAAAATACATTACACACTAGGATGAGGAGTACCACTACCATGAGGCAACTGCATCTGCTTCTACAACAACTGAAGAGTTAGTCGAACATGTTCATGTATTTGCTGCTGCATCTGCTTCTGTATCCATTGCTGCATCTGCTCATGCTGCTTCCACATTTGATCCTGCATCTACTCCTGCTGCTGCAGTAGTTGTTGTCTCAACGTAATGATGTCTTCACGCATTTAATATTGAGATATTACTTTTTTAATTATCTTAATAGTCAATTAATTAACTAAATTGTTGAAGTATTTTAACTAATAATTTTAGTTGTTACTTCATATAGACCAGGCCGGCGGTTCGGTTCCGGTTCGAAACCGAACCGAACCGGCCGATTTCCGGTTCCACAAGTGTGGAACCGGAACCTTGAACAGAACCGAAACCGAACCGAACCGGCCGATTTCTGGTTCCAAACTTTTTTTTTATTTTGAAAATTATTTAGAATAAATGAGATTAATTTTATAAATAAAAAAAAATTATTACATTGAAGAGCTTGAGCTTAAATTTTTAAAAATTTAAGTTGCCTACGTATCCTCCAAGCTTGAGAGGAATCAAAGCTCACGTAGTTCTATTACAATTTTAAGACATATCCCCTTTGTAAAATGTAAATTACAATTTTACAATTATCAATCATCATTATCAGTTGATCTTTCAACTCCGGTTCCGCTTGCACTTGTTGTTGCACTTGCAGATGCATTATCGAACAAATCTTCAAAATCATCGGGGGTATCTTCTTGTTGTCTCAAATCAGCTCGAGTCCATTCATCCACACAAGCTGTTGCTTCTAGTGTTTGGATGTAATGAAGATCGCCTAGCTTCCAATATATTACCTCCGAAGCTGAAGGCTTGATCAACTGCAATGGTGGAAATATGTGCTGACAATATCTCTTTAGCAATAATTGATAAAACATGATATATATTTTGATGACGGTTTCACCAATCAAGGATTTTAAAATTTTTACTGCATAAACTTTCATTAGAAAACTCAAAATTTGTAGATAAATAATTATCTAATTGAGGGTTATTAGTTGTCGTATCCATAACTTTTTTATTTCGTTGCAATAACCAACGATCCCATGCGTTAAGTCTTGTTTGAATTACCGGTTCGCTACTATTAGATTCACCTAATGTTCCTAAGTTATATCTTACAATATAATCATTAAATAAAACAATTAAATCATTTCTTAATTTCGTCATTAATCTTGTAATATCAATTTCATCTAATATTCCTAAATAACCATAATAAGCTTGTAAAGCACCATTCAAACCTTCTAATTTAAATCTAGGATCAAAAACAGCAGCAATAAGATAAAGTAAATGAATTTCTCTAAAATAATTCAACCATTTTATCTTCATAACAGTAATGGCTTCTAACAAAACAATATCATTAGGATCGCTACTGTCAACATGCTCATCAAGAGTGCCAACAATATTTAAACTCTCAAGAAGAAATAAATGTGCTGTAGGATAATAAATACCGCTAAAAACTAAAGTAGCATCATTAAAAACTCTTAAAATATCTAAAAAAATTTCACAAATATCCCATTGACTAGGATAAAGTGTGATATTTTGAACATGTTGAGAAAAAAAACTACATAATGTATCTTTGTATTGAAATGCTTGACATAAAAGAAAATAAGTTGAATTCCAACGTGTTGGAACATCTCTTGAAAATTTAATCGGTTTAATACCATTTATTTTACAAAACTTCATCCATTCTATTCTAACTTGAGAATATGACCAAATACAGTTAAATGTCGTTTTAATTGGATCAAGGAAAGGTGATAATAATTTTAGACTGTCTTGCACACATAAGTTAAGGACATGACATGTACAACGAATATGAAAAAACCGACCCCCTAAATTTGGTTGACATATTTCTTTTAAATCATTGATGGATGCATTATTTGCAGATGCATTATCAAATCCAATTGTTAAAATTTTTTCTCCGTAACCATATTCATAAAAAATTACATTCATCATTCTATAAATATTATGTGCAGTATGTTGGTCATCAAAAACTCTAAATGCAATAAGTCGTTTTTGCATGGTAAATGATGCATCAATCCAATGACAAGTCACACCCATGTATGAGTGTGTTTGCCAATGGTCACTCCAAATATCAGAACATATAGAAATACGACCTTTCATCTCTTTAAATATTTCATTTAAAATAATTTTACCATCTTTATATAATTTGAAAATATGATGTTTTGTTGTGTTTCGGGTCATTCTACATGCAGAAGGGTTTAAAGCATTATGCACGTAATTAGTAAAATGAAGTTTTTCACCAAAGCTTAAAGAAATATGTGTCATACAAGTTAATTTCGCAAATTCTTCTCTATTTTTTGCATCAGAATATTTAAATAAATCTAAAGCATTCGTACCTCTACTAGATGATGCGTACATGGCCATTTGAGTTTGCGTCGTATCAATTTTAAGTTCAACCGTATGATGTCTTTCTAGGTGCTTGATCATATTGCCGTATCCACCAGAAAATTTGTAGATAACCCCACAATAGTTGCAAATTGCTCGTTGTGTATTATCTTCTAGGCGTTCCAAACGAAAATGAATTTTGAAAACATCCGAGGAACGAGCCTTAACTTCTTTTCTCCGTGATTCTGCACCGACACTAGGGCCGCTCTCTTGGGTTGGCATATTTGACATTATGTTCTCAGATGGGCTTGCCATTTTTCGTTTGAGAAATTAGGAAGAAAAATAAGAAAATTGACTAATTAGGAATGATAATAACTAATTGAATTGAGATTGAGAATAAGATTATAAGAGAATTGTATTGAAGTGAGATTGAGAATAAGAGAATTATAGAAAATGAGAGAGTTTAGAATTTGGTGTGTTGAAATAATGAAAAATGAATCCTATTTATAGAGTTTTAGAATTTTTTTGATACAAAAAATGCCCCTAAATATAACCGTTTTATTACCTTTATTAGAGATATATTAGTAATTTATATTTTAATTTATAATTTTTTTATAATTTTTTTTTCCTTATTTGGGCAGGGAGCCAACGGCTACTAGCCGTTGGGGAAGGGTTCATGTTGGAACCCTACGGTTCCAATAGGAACCCAATGGTTCCAACCGGAACCCAACGGTTCCGGTTGGAACCGTCGAACCGGTGGAACCGTACGGTTCCATCGATTTCGACCTGTTCGAATTGGGGTCGAAACCCAACCGAACCGGTCGCCAACGGTTCCGGTTCCGGAACCGGAACCTTCCAATTCCAACCGGTTCGGTTCCGGTTCTGAACCGGAACCGTGGCAGGGTCTAACTTCATATAACACATCTCAATTATCTTTCAACTTTTCCCCTTACTTTTATTATGTATCATCTTGCCGACTTTAATAATTTATGCAATTTAATAAAAAGTTTTAGAAAAAAATAATTATGTGTTTGGTAAATTATGTTATTGAGAGTGCTGCGAGTTTTAAAAGTATGATTACGCATTTAGTAATTTTTATTTCTAAAGTGTTAGAAATAGGGGAAAAAAACCACTCAATTAAAATTCATGGAACTCCAAAATCCATGTGAAAAATATAATAAAAATTTGTAAAAGTAAAATCTCACAGTGGTACTGTTGACAATATCTATTTAATCAGTACTTAATCACATATTGTTATTTTAGCGATTCAATCCGATCAATTTTGATTGCTTTAAACCGACACAAATTTTGGTCGAATTTTATTATTTAATCAACTAATTTCCGATTTATAAAATTGTATGATTTCAATTTTTAATCTATTTTTCAATTTTTCAAAATTTTTAGGGTTTTGATTGATGATTGTGAAAAAGATAAAGATTCCGTTAGAAATGATGAATACGAGAGATAATATGTTTCAATTTTTTTAAAGATAAGAGGATGGACGATGTCCAAATTTAATATTTTTTTAGCCCTTATCTCCCCATAAATTCAAACTCAAGTAATAAGTTAAATAAAACCACTTGAAAACTACCTGGTCACACCACTTGAGGGCTAATATGTTTCAATTTGAATGAATTATTATTGGAGCAATAATATTGTTGTAATATCCCCAATCCGGTAGATGCTACCGGCAGAGAATGGACCGTACTATTCCCTAAACCTCTGACTTTCTAACTATGAACAACACTGATACTATTTTCTCAAACATAATCTCATATATGGGACCATTGTCCAAAATCATGACATAAAATGTATAACAGTGCATAGACAACTGAACATCCAACATCAATTATTTTGACAACTCTATACACAATTTCTTATATACAACTTTACTATACAAATATATGTAATTGGACTTTACTTAACTTTACTAAACCCTATCTCTGATTTGACCTGGTGGACCGAATACCCTAGTGACTGCCATCGATATACATCCTCCCGAGCTTATCCTCCAGTAAACCTGCAAAACAAAAAAACTGGGAGGGGGGGTTAGATTGTTTGAACGATCTAAGCGAGTGGACATGTTAAATCTGAAACTGAAATGCTTAATTGAAATCTCATAGTTCTGAAGTTGAAAATCATTTTAAGAAATCTAATTCTTCTGAAAAATCTTTTCAGTTTGGAAATTCTCTGAATCCTTTATGTAAAATTGAGCTTTCTTGAAAATTCTTTCATAACTCTTGTCCATTTCGAAAATCATGTCTCTAGAAAACTTATCTCTGAAAATTTATTTCTGAAAAATCTATTTTCTGAAAATCTATTTTCTACAAATGTCTCTGAAAACTATCACTAAAATATATGTCTCTGAAAAACCTTACGCATGAGGACGTTACGTATCGTCGTCCCCCCATACGCCTAACTAGAACCAGGAGTGTAAATCCATGATATTGGGGCGTTACGTATCGCTGTCCCCCAAACCATGCCACTACCTGTCCCTGGAACTAGGGTCTAGGGGCGTTACAATCGCCGTCCCCCAAGCCACAATCTAGAGTCGGGGGTGCAGATCTATGCTACCCTCCAGACTCTGAATCTAGGATCTAGGGCATCTGTCATCCCTAATCATGAACTACGTGTGCACACGATATCTGGATTCGTCAATTCAATGTCTGAGTCAAGTTACTTACTGGGGTAGGTTTTTCTCCAGTGCCTCGAAATCATAAAATCATCATTTTTCTAAATCATTTATCAAATCATCTTTTACCAAAACATATATGAAAGTAAACTCAGCTAACGCCCGAAATGCAAAAAAGTAAGTTTGATATCAAAATAATATAATGAAAATCAGCTTAAGGAAAGAGTGCCCACTCAAGAATTTGGAATCAGGCTGTCATTATTCACTTTGCCGAAGGAAATTACGGTTCATAAGATGATTTATAATAGATAATCTTGAATAGAAAATGAAATGAGGAATGCATTACGGAACTAGGCTAAATTTATTTATTCAAGTAATTGTTACCACTTTAAGGTGTATCATTTGTATATCATGATGTAATGTATGTATGCGAGCTGACACGAGACCCTTAGGGTGGCCTCTAACACGCTAGAGTGAAACTGGATTGAATTAAAACTGGTTCGGGAAAATTCTGATCACGCATCGTGACACTGCCCCTTAAGTGTTGCGACGCCCACACATGTTTATAAACCAATGGGCATCCTCTGTCTCCGTGTCGCGACTCTCACACACGTCGCGATGCTAAGTGTTGAGCGTCGTGACGTACCCGAGACAGTGAGCTTCATCTTCTTTCCACGTCGTGACACAAGTCCTTGGGAGTCGCGAAGCTCAAATTCCAGAATCGAATATGTGAAAATTTCCCAGTACACAACGCCAGCCTATTTTTCACAATTCCAACACTTTGCTTCCCAATATTTATTTTACCCAAAAGTATCACCAACACTTCTATACTAAAACCATTACACAATCCATTCCATTTAACTTCAACTTCACATATTCTATACCAATATATCATTATCAAATAACTCTTTAATCTCATCATTCTTATTCTAGTTCAACACTTAAGATTTCCAAAATTTGGGCATTTAATCCTACAATCAATTTCTTTATTTATCAATCACCAAAATGCATCTCCTAGCATGCCAATAGCTCTATCCTATCATCATACTCTTAGAATCTTACAATCCAAGTTTTGGGTCAAGTTTTCCTTACCTCATTTCATTTGATTTCTTCACACTTCAAGTGTTCTAGGCATGATATCGTTCTTCCTAGCTTGTTGTGGAATCATTTGCATTTGTTCCCCTTGGGTTTGGGTGAGGATGACTTCCCTCTCTTCCTTCTTTTCTTCTCCTCATTCTCTAACGTTTTTTCTTCTTTTTCTCAATGATGGGGATGCTTGAATATTATTCCCTTTATATACTGGAGGTCATTTGTAAAATAATTTAAATGGAGAGAATTTTGAAATTTTGAGAAATTTTGAGAATTTCTAGAGTGGTCCTCTAGTACTATTCATATGAATTTTTGGGTTGTATTTATGACCTATTTCTGATTCAAATTTGGAAAAATATTCGACGCGGAAGTAGTAGGTCTCGATCTTAGCTTTCCGATGATATAAAATTCATAAAAATCAAAGTTCGTATGAGAAATATATTGCCCAAATACCATGGGCTATTCGGAGTGGAACATCGTACCATCTCGTAACGGAATCTCGAAAAATTTACCGATTTTCCCCAAAATTATTTCATGAGTGTATATGTGTCCAAACATAACTTATTTTATGTAACATTCATCCCATAATGTAACAGTAGTCGAGATTGCCGATCGTTACAAATTCTCCCCCCTTAAATAGGATTCGTCCTCGAATCCATTCTGAGGTTAAACTGTTTAGGCTCAACTTGGTTTGAAGGTGTCTGATCTCTGCTAGTGTTATCTTCATTTACTTGTTTTCTACTATTTTGCTCAAGAACTGGATACTATGACTTCTAGGAGTCTATTACCTCGATATGCTCCATTTGATTTTTGTAAATGAATACTCAATTTTGGGGGTTTATGTCATATCTTAGGCTTCTCTCAGAGGTGTTGTTCTTAATGAAAGTTATCCTTCATAAAATTATATCTATCTCTTGTTTGATATTATATAACATCTTGCAGGGTGTACTTGAAATACTCAATCATGATTTGGACTTAGTTTCCCTTCGAACTGGTACCTGCATGAATTGGTCATTTCTGTCTAATACTTTTATGGCTGTATTTTTATTTAATTGAATACTTAACTTGTAAAGTCCTTCCCGAATTCAATGCATCCATGCTAATAATGGCATATCAACAATCGTTCCAATTGAATAATTTCTTCTTAGCCTTTATATTCTTTGCCATGGTAACACTAATTCGTAAATATCACTAAGGGCTTATGTTACTCCTCCCTCATAGTGTATCACTATTGTACTTGGTACTTCAATCGATAATTTCACTTCTTCTAACTTCAAGTATAGCTTGAATTCTTCTCTCTATTTCTTCCATCCCTTCTTATCTAGTGACTATTCATTAGGTGATTATACTTCCTATTGTTAAGTTTCTTCACGTTCTCCCGTAGCTCTGTAATAAGGACAATCCTTGTTTTTAGTAAAATCTACAATCTCAACCTGAACTTGACATTCATCTTCTTAACTTAACTGCTTAACTGTCTTATTTCCTTTTTTGCTAGCTTTCAACTACTAACGGGCTTTGCCCACTACCTTCTTCTACCTCTACCTATCTATGGGACTTATTACTTTAAAGTCAAGCTCTCTACCTACTCTGGGTTCATCATCGGAGTTTTTCGATATTCTAACTCCAAGATATTACTCCTTACTGTTAATGTCAACACCAATTACTAGGTTCTGGTCATTGCTTATATATTTTTCGTTTCCTCTTTGATGGAATTTTCAATCTTATCTCTACGTTGAGAAGCTTGCTATTCTGTAGTACTACTAAACCTAACTATGGAAAGTTTATTTTTATTTTTGTGTACATTTGTCATTATTTATTTAACATCTTTTCTATTGTCGTTTTACTAGGACAGTTCTATCTCCAAATATTTTACTTGTCTTTTATCTTATTTCCTGCTCTATTATATACCTGCGACTTATATGGTCTATGTCTCTATTTCATTGTCTGAAGGGTATCGTATTTTACATGTCTCTAACCTTGTCTAGCATTGATTCTTTGGCAATTTCGTTATTGCTTGACTACTACTTTCTCTCTTAATCGTCTTGTATAAAGTATCTTTCTTCTAAATCTTTTACTTAACACTATTTTCTTCTTTTACTCCGTTCTCATTCTCTATCTGAATATTTTATGTTTCGGTCCTATTTTTACTGCATATCCATATGTTTCTAGGAATAACTTTGAGGTAAAAACCGAGGTCCACCTTTGCTTCTGCTGTCTATCAAGGGTAGGGAGGGTGGGGATTAGTCATAATGTCTGTCTGGTGGTCGTAGTCTCATTAGCTACCCATGCAGTGGTTGTACTTGCTACTTATATATAAGCCTAGGTCTCACATGTTTACTCGTCTGGCGTTGGCTCCCGCACTAAGATTCTTCGGTTAGATACTACCTGAGTTTCCTTCTTCAACTTCATTCATATTTTATTTTCTAACTATCGATCATACTACCTCTTATTGTGAACCTTCTTTAAATTCATGTTCTCTAAATACTCTATCATGTTGCCTCTGTACTCATTCCCACTAGTTTCTATTACTTATCCGTATTAAGTCGTTACTCTCTCTCAGATTCCTACTATACTCTATTTGTTATTCCTCTTTTATGAAGTTTACTCCGCTACTTAAATTCCATTCCTCTCTCAGTTCCTTGATCTCCTTACGTCTTTACTCCCCTGGAAACTCCATCAACATCAATTGCTTAGGAAATCTCTACTAAACCTTTTAGTTCAAGTGTCACTCTCCATCTAGTTCTTCTTTCTCAATATAATAAGACTCTTTTATAAGTTATATACTATATTTCTGAGAGTCGCTCTTCTCTGGCCCCTTCGTACTTTTAGCCTTGACTCCCTTAAGAGTTTATAATTCAACGACAGCTTCTAGATTTGGCTCGACTTACTATGAATTCAAACTATTCTATCTCATGCTTCTTATCAATGTTTCGTTGGACTTATTGGTTTGGCTATCTAACAGTCTCGCTATTCGTCTAATTTTGTCAAATATAATTCTTTACTGGTTCTTCTTCTTACTGAGTTCTAAGTAGAGGGGTGAGTATATGCAATCCATAGAAATATGTGAATATGTATTTCTATTATTTACCATTCATTCTATTGGAAGCTACATTGACTATTCTATGTCTTAAAGTTCCTTAATATTTTTCAATCAACCCAAAGTCTTTCTTTACTTACTGTCCTCAAATTATATTATCTACTCTTACTATATAAACTAAACTTCCTCATTACTAGCCGTATCCTTTTGAATTGTTTATATATTCTATCTATTAGCGTTAGGTTGTTTTGCTGAGGCTAATAGTCATTTGTCTTATTAGTTTCCTTCTGGAACTCTACTTCTTGCTATAGATCATGGCTATGGATCTCTACTGTTTGTACTGGTACTTTTGCTAATTTCTTAGTATATTCAATTCTCATATGTCTACTTTTTTTAAACTTACACGGGTTCCTACTGGTATTGGTCGGCTCTATAGGCTCTCACTAGTGTTGTGTACTTGCTCATCTTGACTTAGATCGGGTTATTATTTGTCTGACCTTTGAAATCTTCTTGGTCTCTTCTGGGTAAACCATCCTCAGTCTCTTTCCGGGTGAACTATTTTCCAGTGTCTTCTATTTCTGTCTTGGGATAAACTGTAGTTGGGCTTCCTTACGATTATCATTATCCATGCTAGTAGAGGCTAGGACAAACATATCATGTTCTTCAGTTATCGATGTCCTTATTTTGGTACTGTGTGTCGTGGTAGAGTCTATTACTCATGTAAGATGTGTTAGGGTTGGTGCTCGAAGTGCCAGTCCGGATCGTATTTATGTCTGATTCATGAATACGAACAATGTCTTTTTCCATAATATTACTTATTTAATGGTAGTACCTCTTGTCTTTTATATACATATTCAATATAATTACGATTAGATATCTAATTATGATTAGATTGAAACTAAATCTGATTTAGTGATATGTGTATATTAGACAAAGACCCTAGGATTTACAATGTAGTGCGCAGTTACAACGTAGTTTGTAATTGACATTGGGAAGTGTCACTATAAGTTGTATATCCTTAAATAAAGTTCATGGTCAAGATTTACTAACACGGATCGGTTAGTAAAATTCGCTGAGACCAGTACATGTCGTATATCGTGACTTGGTCCGATGGTTTATCCCAATGAACCATGAGTCTCGGGAGACTCGTATAGACATTTAGGTGTTTATTTGATAAACACTGATTGACTCACCGAAGATTTCCTAATAGATGGTACACCAACGTCAATAGGAATCATCCCAAGTTGAGCGAGCATAGTGGTCCTTCGACTTGAGATACCACAATGGATATATGAGTTATCCTCCACACTTTAATGACAGTCATATCACCAATCTATTTAGATCAAACCTCCGCCTGTTCGTTGGGTGTGGACTGATGCTCATGATATCCAGTGCGTATCAAGATAGAATCTGTCAGTCCTATGTACAGGGCATAAGTTTCTTTAACGTGTTTGCGATCTAGTAAATCCATGGCTGTGGTATAACTTTGGAAGCAAGTTCCGAGTGTTATTTAGAGATCGTAAATTTGAAAGTCGACTATATTATACCATAAGGATTTGGTGTTCTTATCTATATCCCATGTATAATATGGATAGCATGTGATGAAGGGATTATACGTATGTAATGACCTTGACTTGCATAGTTTAGCGAGATTATCCGTGGTCATCGTAATTCATGAATGGGTAGATTATGGACACGAAATTGGATTCCATGACAGATAAACCTAAACTTAGAAAGTCCCACAATATGAAGTGTACTCGTGGAGTACTTGGCCAACGCATTATGAATAATATAGATTATTCATAATACTTCACCGAATTAAATTAGTTAATTCGAGTGGTTTAAACGGTTAAACGAAAATACATGCATTAGGGGCATTTCGGTCAATTAATAATTAATGTGTATTTGTATTTGATATAAAATTTGATTTGATGCATATTAATTAATTGTCAAATGAGACTTTGACACATGCCATTAATATATGTATTTGTTATTTTATGTAAATAAAAATACATATATAATAAGAATTAAATTAATTATTTATTTATATATTTAAATGTTAAATATTTGAATAATTAAATGATATTCTTTTTCATAATTGTTATGAAAAATGTTTAATTATTATTGGTAACAAGTGGCATATTCTTTTTAGTTTGAAGTTATCTAATTGAATTTGACAACTTCAAAGCATATTAGATATTTTTTTTTCAAAATGACAAAAATGCCATTCACCCCTAAATTTCGGCCATGTGCATATTTAAAGGAAAAAAATTATTTTCTCTTTCATTAAGCTTGTCTTGTCCAAGTTTCCACCATTTTTAGAGAGCTTCCAAAATTATTTTTATGAAAAACTTGAGAAAAAGTAAATAAATCAAGAAGAAAGCTTAAGGAAATTTGAAGATTTTGAGGTAATCTTTAATATTCTTAAGCTTAGAAAGTTTGTTTCTTGTTCTTGAGTATCTAGAATTTTTCTAGGGTTTACTTTCTTTCTTAGATTTTGGGGCTTTTTGATTTGGAGGATGGATTTGGAGGTTAGATGCATGTGTGAAGTTAGATTGGATAATATTATTGTAATATTTATTCAATTTTATCATTTGATGACTTGTTGCCATTCTAGAGTGTTATGACCACTCTTGTAACTCTTATAATTATTATTGGGTTCTTCATTTGTGGTGACTTTGGTTGGTGTAACAATTAATATGATTAATATTGAGAAAATTAGATTTAAAGCATGAAAAAAGATATTTTTGTTACAAAACTCAGATCTAGAAATTCTATATTTTTGGTGATGAAAACTATGTTGTATAAATGTATTGGATGTGTTTTTGGCATTGGAACAATTTTCGGAAATTATTTCGGAGTTGAAATGTGTGAAAACGGTGAAAAACGGCGTTACCGGTTAAGTTTTGGGCTTACCGGGTGTCTTCTGTCCAAACATTGAATTGGCCACTTTTTGGGCAGCCCATGAACTTCCCAAGCACTATTGGAGCTGACTTGGGCAGCCCCCATGTGTGTTGGTTGGTCGGTTCGGACAAAAACGCGTTTTATGCCATTTTACGGAAAAATATTTTCGTAAAAGTTTCACAATGTTTCTTAACTATTTATGTTGTTATTTGATATCAAATAAATATGTTTAGGTGAAATATGAATGAATTATTCATATTGGATATTGAATAATTTATTCAGTAATTTAAAAAGTTTTAAAATTATGATTTCACCGGAATTGCGAGCTTCTGCTGCGCCCGCGCCAAAACCCCAACAAAAATGGTATCAGAGCATGTCTGATCCTTCACCCATTACATTAGTCATGCTTGATATATGATATATAATCCAATTTTTATGTTTGCATATGGATGTAATTTAGATATTTCTTGACTTTTCGGTTCTACGCTAACGGGAAACATAACAGAAATTTAATGGTTAAGTTAAGTTATATTTTCTAAGGTAGAATTGAACTGTTTAGAAGTTGATCTAGATTTCACTATGTATTTGATGTAGAGCAAAGCTTTCTTGAGGAATATCCTCGCTTAAATAAGACAGTAAAGTGACATGTAATGGATGCATGTTTCTTGGTCCGTCTTATCAATACGGTTTATGGGTATCTTTCTATGGCTGCATCCGAGAAAGTGCTAAAGCAGTGAGGGTGTAGTTGATAGAATTTTATCGATTCCGGATGTATATTTGATACTAGACAAATTCAAGTGAAAGTGGAAATCATGAACGTGTCAAAGCTGTCAGGACTACATCGGTAGCTTGAGTTTGTCATTGGCAAGTGAATCCCTGATACGCCTCCTTGTGAACGTGCCAAAACTGTCATAACGAGAAACGGTCAGGACCAAAATCAGGATACACAGTGAGTGTGATTGACAATGAGTTGTCTACCTAATGAATATACGTAGGCGAGATCGTGCCAAAGCTGTGATTCGAAATATATTCATGGGGTCTACTTTTCACTATGGAATTCGATTTAATTATTGAATTCCCATTTTCAGTTGGGGATTATGGTATTATGTAAAGTAGTGGGAGACACTGCTGAGTTAAAAATCCATAACTAAAGCAGTGTATTATATTATGGAATTTTCCGCTTATATGTTTTCCTTATTCTGTATTGTTGATAGAATTTAAACTTCTAATCCACTGCATGCATATTATTTGAATATGTTTTATGACTTCACTTATGGTTGTGTATTTCTAGAATAGGTTCTAGAATGTTAGTAGACTTGGATAGTGTTAGATTAGTCTAAACCATTGGGAACTATTGTTCCGATTTTCTTGAAAATCAAGATGGTTAGTGACTTAGTTACTAAGTCATGATAAGTAATCTAAATAGATATATGCTTTAAGATATAATTGTCTAAAGAGAATAGTTTCTTGTGCGGTAAGAATTGACATGAATTAGTTCATGTCTCGAGATTCTTGACTGGCATTAAGAACTCCATTAGGTATTTGTTTATCTTATAATGACATTTCTTGGCTTTAGTGACTTTTAGAAGTCACGTGTTTGACACAGTTTGCTAATCAATTATTTACAATTGTTGTGAATAATTGAAGGCAAATCATAAAGCTAAAGAAATGAGATGTGTATAGTTGTGTATAGAGAATATCGATTCTCACAATACTACAACTAGACCCGGCCGGCGGTTCGGTTCCGGTTCGGAACTGAACCGAACCAGTCGGTTTCCGGTTCCATAAGTGTGGAACCGGAACCGAACCGGTTAAACGGTTCGGTTCCGGTTCCACACTTAAGTGGAACCGAAACACCGAACCGAACGGTTCGGTTCCGGTTTGGTTCGGTTCACAGAATTTTTTTTTTTTTGAAAATTAATTAAAATAAATGAGATTAATTTTATAAATAAAAAAATTTATTACATTGAAGAGCTTGAGCTTAAATTTTTAAAAAATTAAGTTGCCTACGTATCCTCCAAGGGTGAGAGAAATCAAAGCTCACGTAGTTCCATTACAAGTTTTAGACATATCCCCTTTGTAAATTATAATTTTACAATAATCAATCATCATTATCAGTTGATCCTTCGGCTCCGGTTCCGCTTGCACTTGATGCAGAAGCATTATCGAACAAATCTTCAAAATCATCGGGGGCATCTTCTTGTTGTCTCAGATCAGCTCGAGTCCAATCATCCACACAAGCTGTTGCTTCTAGAGTGCTTGGATGTAATGAAGATCGCCTAGCTTCCAATATATTACCTCCGAAGCTGAAGGCTTGCTCAACCGCAACGGTAGAAATAGGTGCTGCCAAGATCTCTTTAGCAATAATAGATAAAACAAGATATATATTTTGATGCCGGTTCCACCATTCAAGGATTTTAAAATTTTTACTGCATAAACTTTCATTAGAAAACTCAAAATTTGTAGATAAATAATTATCTAATTCAGGGTTATTAGTTGTTGTCGTATCCCTAGATTTTTTATTTCGTTGCAATAACCAACGATCCCCTGCGCTAAGTCTTGTTTGAATTACCGGTTCGCTACTACTAGATTGACCTAATGTTCGTAAGTTATATCTTACAATATAATCATTAAATAAAATAATTAAATCACTTCTTAATTTCGTCATTATGCTCGTAATATCAACATCATCTAATGTTCCTAAATAACCATAGTAAGCTTGTAAACCACCATTCAAACCTTCTAATTTAAATCTAGGATTTTAATATTTTAGAATTTTTTTGATACAAAAAATGCCCCTAAATATAACCGTTTTATTACCGTTATTAGGGGTACATTAGTAATTTATATTTTATATAATAAATATATTTTTTATTTGGCAGGGAGCCAAACGGCTCCTTGCCCCCCCAACGGCTACTAGCCGTTGGGGGCGTAGGGTTCCTGTTGGAACCCTACGGTTCCAACCGGAACCGTCCGAACCGGTGGAACCGTACGGTTCCACTGGTTCGGACCGGTTTGAGTTGGGGTGGAACCCCAACCGAACCGGTCCCCTTCCAGTTCGGTTCCTGAACCGGAACCGGAACCTTCCGGTTCCAACCGTTCGGTTCCGGTTCCGAACCGTAACCTTGGCCGGGTCTAACTACAACTGTAGGTATTGGATACCAGATCTCCCATCTAGTTATTTAAAATAATGTTTAATGATTGTTTTGATATTTGATATCAGAACTTGCGACTATTGGATATTTACTTGTTCTTTATAAACAATTGTTACATATTTTAATATGACTAGTAGTGTCATTGATGAAGAGATAAACATTTAGAAAAATATTTGGTTAACTAAATAACTTAGAACAGTGCTTTATGAGATTCTATCATATAAGCATTAGATGCTTATTCCGTATGGTAAAGGATGGTCTGATATGAGATCACACCATATATCCTTATCCATTTAATGAATATTGTATTTAGGATGTGATTAAATCTCTTTTAACCAATGATCGTCATTGGACCACAAATTTATTAAACTAGTACTTTGGAATATGTAGTTTAATGAATTATTAATTGCCTTGGATAGTTTTCTTTACTTCGTAACTTAGTTAATGAGTTTTCATGACATAGTTGCGTGTTTCTAAAAGAATATATATTGAACATCTTGAATTGTTTGAGAAATTTCGATATGTTTCCGATGAAACGCGGATAGAATATTTTGAATGGTTCAAAGATATTCTATTTGAAGTGTTGAAAACTATATCTTTAAAATTCTTCGAGAGTCTTTGAATTGTTCAAAGATGTTTGATATGATCAAACATATGAATTTATGGCAATTAGTTCTAAGGTTATTCAATGAATTTGATTCTTACTCAATATGATTCTTCTACGATTCCATCGTGATGGAATTGGTTAGTGGGAGAAATCGAATCTTATATGATTTGATTCGTTTAATATTGAGTGTTACCGAATTAGTTTTTTCAATACTCTTGGGGATATGCTCCAGTACATTAATTCATCTTTTTAATTAAGGTTCCATTAGTTTCTACAGTTACGTATATGATATGTATAAGTATAAAATTTGAATCTTAAAAGGTTTGAGATTTGAATCTTTCTTTTGTATAATGGTTATATAATTGAATGTACTTGCGCATTGGAGGTACAAATAAAAGTTTATCATTTTTTTATTTAATAGAATATTGTATTCTATTTGATAGAATATCTTTTCTATGATCCCGAGTAATAAAATTATTTTATTACTTGGTGTGTAACATCAGATGTTGACAATTGTAGAAAAGACTTGACTTATTGAAGTCAAATGTAAGAGTGATAAACTATAAATGGAACTACATAATTAATAAGATGAAAATACCCGTAGATATCTTTCGTATAAGTCCAATATGATGTCAGAATCATTTACAAAATATTTGATACTTAATGATTCTGATGTTTTCTTATCGAAGAAAATTATCCTATAATTTATAGTGGGAGCGATATTTGATATCGATTTCAGAAATTACCATTGAACCATAGATCTAAGACTGTTAATAGCTTACTATGATCAAGTTTTGAACTTGATTGAGCTTTCATTATGAATCGTTCATAAAATGTGCAAAATTATTTGCGCAGTAAAAGCAAAGTGAGCTTATTAAAGGTTTGACCTTTATAGTATGACAGTGAAAAATGTTATACTCAGCAATCTATTATAGCTTCTGAGAAAACCTGTCTCTAGTCACACTATTTGAACAATTAAGGATCTGTTGGTTAATGTTGATATTAAACTGTGTATTTTAGCTAAAAAAAAGTAAAGTGGCATTCTTGAGTGGTTTCTTCGAATGAGAGATCTGTTGTGGTTTCTTTGTTTTGAAGAGTTCATTCTAGAATGGTCCTAGAGTTTGTATTCTGCTGAGATCACAGTTGGATATACTAGCTTATAGAGCCTGTCGTAGACTCATATGAGCTTTCCGGAAATTTGTGTTCTCTAATTTTGATTACAGTCAGATTGTCTGATTTTATCAAAGCATAGAGATTACATAAGTGATCGTAGGGTCAGTGGGAGCGTACAAATTTCTTTCTAGTGTTATATATCCTAACGATATTGTCATTATTAGTGTAATAATGAAATATTTGTGAGGTAAAAGGTTTACCTAAGTCTTCTTTTCTCCGTGAAAGTAGTGGGAATAGTCTCTGTTATATTTGATATAAAGTCTTATATATGATATAAAACAAGAGACTTGTGAGATACTCCCATTAGTCGTGCATTCGATATGATCTAATAAAGGACACAGTAAGACTATCTGTGTGACAGTTAGTATAACTGTTTGACAGTTAGTGTTTCTCTTGTATATAATATTTATCTTTCGTAAATGATGATTCCTTTATCGAAAGAGAAATTGATTAGAATGTCTAGTCAATCTTATGCATCATATGATGATGACATAGTGAATACTATATTATGTGCGATTAAAGATATCAATTTAATCGTAATTGTTACGAAGTATTTTGATATGTTATAGACCATATGATGTGTCTTGAAACATGTTCTTTGTTATCTTTGAGATATTAAGAACGAGTTTCTTATTCATGGAAAATAAAATCTGCAACCTGTAGGATCAAATTAGTTTTGAGTCTAATTATGACATTAGATGGTCTATGTCATATAAAGTTAGAAAAGATGCAGTGGGAGTGTCACTGCTGATTCTACTGAATTAGTAGAATTAGTTGTAACTTATGAAGTATTGACTTATGAAGTTGCATAATGACCTTATAGATTAGAAGTTTTGATAATAGTGTTGTGCTTGCGGTTGTCTTATAGTATTTTGGATTTGATCTATAAATACATAGACAACTTAATAGGTATAGCACAATATTGACATCGCATCTGAGTCATATTGGTTTAAAACTTAGGTTCTACAAAATATGAATGATGATGGCTAAGGGAAACGATTGGGTTTGTTGGACAAACTCAATTTTTTATTGCGGGCTTACTTGTTGTTGCCTACCTTTTGAGTGTTAGGTGAGCTCTTGAGGGCCATGATTATATGATACACATTTAGATGTGTATATGATACCATGGATTAGCACTAGAGCAAGTGGGAGAAATTGTTAGGGTTGGTGCTCGGAGTGCCAGTCCGGATCGTATTTATGTCCGATTCATGAATACGAACAATGTCTTTTTCCATAATATTACTTATATAATGGTAGCACCTCTTGTCTTTTATATACATATTCAATCTAATTACGATTAGATATCTACTTATGATTAGATTGAAACTAAATCTGATTTAGTGATATTGTATATTAGACAAAGACCCTAGGATTTACAATGTAGTGTGCAGTTGCGGCCGCTTCCCAATAATTGGATACTCATGCAAGTGTAATAGGAGGATCTGTTTACCGATGGTACGGAAACAGCTTCGCTCTGGATAGACTCCTCGGAATCCCATTGGTAGTATGACTATCTGTCTATGGGAATCCGAATCAGGGTAGGTGTATTTGGTCTTAACCTGAGACTTGCATCGCTAATACTTGCGACAATCAGTACGCTTTGGGTTTGGTCGTCCGAGACTTTAACATGTTCTGTGTACGCCTCTTCTGGGTTTATTGAGAATCCTAGTGTATTGGGTGTGATGTCAAGATAGAAGTATCACTTCAGTCATATGGAGATGATGATCACGCAGGGATACAGAACTGGTACTCTAATATGTTGCAACTATCGGGATAATATGACAAGGTCATGATTATCCGATTAAAGAGACTAGTTGCTAGTGATCTGATATATGCTTCGTACGGGAGAGACACAATTCAAGCCCCAGGCCTAGTATGTGACATCCGATACTGGATCGTAATACGCAATACTTAGTATACTACGCTTGATAAAAATTATGTATTCCTTAAAAGAATATTTCTTGAGAATTGGGTAGGCACGGTGTTTTGCTAGAAGCCAACCATGTCTTGTAAATCGGTAAGAACGTGGTACGGGGTACGCACGTATTCGGATAGTCCGACGAGCGGATTTACTGCCAACATATCCATGAATCTCATGGGTCGCTTCCCAAAGACTCACCGATGACATTTGACTCGAACAGAATTAATCTTGTTGGACAATTATGACCCATAGCGTCACTATTTGTAAAAGACATTGTGGTTTTTGTACAAATTAACTATGTGACAATGGAAATTGCATTTTATCATTTTGTAATTTGATTACCTTAATATATAAATGATAAAAGTCCTTATGATTAGTTACAGATTATTAGATATGAGACACTATCAATCCATAAAGGTTTAATCATTAAATATCCCTAGTCGTAGTATTATTGAGACTGGACATCGATAATGCGGAATAGACTAGTATTGCACTTGTGCGTGTTATGGAAGCGTAACGGCATAGTTCTCATATATTTAAGTATTGGATACTTATGCAAGTGTGATAGGAGGTTGTGTTTACCGATGGTACGGAAACAGCTTCGCTCTCGATAGACCCCGCGGAATCCCATTGGTAGTATGACTATGTGTCAATGGGAATCTGCATCAGGGTAGGTGTATTTGGTCTTAACCTGAAACTTGCATTGCTAGTACTTGCGACAATCAATACGCTTTGGTTTTGGTCGTCCAGGACTTTAACAGGTTCTGTGTACGCCTCTTCTGGGTTTATTGAGAATCGTAGTGTATTGGGTGTGATGTCAAGACGGAAGTATCACTTCAGTTATATGGAGATGATGATCACGCATGGATACAGAACTGGTACTCTAATTGGTTGCAACCATCGGGATAATATGACAAGGTCATGATTATTCGATTAAAGAGACTAGTTGCATGTAATCCGATATATGATTCGTACGGGGCAGACAATATTCCATCCACAGGCCTTGCATGTGACATCCGATACTAGATCGCAATACGCAATACTACGTATACTACGCCTGACATAGATTATATATTCCTTTAAGAATATTTTTGGAGAATTGGGTAGGCACGGTGCTTTGCTAGAAGCCAACTATGTCTCGTAAATCGGTAAAAATATAGTACGAGGTACATACGTGTTCGGATAGTCCGACGACTGGATTTACTGCCAATATATCCAGGGATCTCATGGGTCTCTTCCCGAAGATTCACCGATGACGTATGATTCGAACATAATTAATCTAGGATTAATTACGGAGAGATTTTATCTGGGATAAAATACTATTTGAAGAGAGAGAACGATTAATTTGGAATTAATCGATAAAATAATATATTCGATATATCAAACGAAATTAGATTTCGACGCGGAATTAAAATTGGATTTTAATTCGGGCTAACGAATTAATTTAGAATTAATTCGCGAGCGACGTGAATAGTAAATTTGCTAGGCATAATTATTTGATTTAATTATGTCGCAACGGAAAATTTGTTAATTCAGAATTAACGAACCCGAGCTTGGAATGTGTTTGCGGGCCCACTTGGATTTTGAATTAAAGTGGGGCCCACAAGTCACATCGCCTGTCACTTTAGTGATGGAATTCATGTCACCTTTTTGTGATTGACATCCAGTCACTATTCATGATGGGAGTAGATGGAGACATTGAATGCATTTTTCCCTCCAATTTGCTTTATGCTTTTTGGAAAAGCATATACCAAATATTGGAGTTGACTTTGTGAGTAATGGTTTTAGAAACAAAAACACAAAACAAAAGAAAAAACTCTCCCTCCATCTCTCTCTCAAATTGCCGAGCACTTCAAGCAAGGATAAGGAAACTTTGTAGCAATTTTTCCTAATGCTAGCACATTAAAGGATCATATAAGGTGATAGGGAAACCTTTCCCATTGAGCTTGGAATCTCATCACTCAAAGCTTGGAGCTTAGAGATCAACTTCTAAGGAGATTGGCCGAAACTTCAAGGAAGCAAAAGTTTTTGTGTTCAACGCATCCAACATCCGTTCTTTATAAGTATTATTCTGCCATTCTTACTTGAGTATTCACATTATTTCATTGCTTAAATTGATCTTGGGAATGCCTTAGAGACCAACAATGGTATCATGGATCCTATTTGAGCATGAAATTGATTTGGGTTTATGTACTAAAATTTGGGTAAATTTGATTTGAGCATGATTTAACCAAATTGTTTTTTTGAGTATGCTTATATATGGATAACTTGGAGTTATATGTGATCAAATTGATGAAAAACTAATTGGATTAATTTTCCCCAATTTGGGTATGTTGGCCGAATGGTGCTATAAACCCTAGGTCATGGTATTTTTTGTTTTTTGATCATTGGATGAGTTTAAAGACTTGGGAAATATTGATTTGAGATTCAATCGGATTGAAATCGGAATCGGATATAAAATCCTACAAATGTCGTGAGCTTCAAAGCATGGAATGAGATGATTTTTTGTTTCAATTATGTTGGACATGTATTGATGATGAATAAGCATGATTAATTGATTAGATTAGTATTTTGGAAATGTTAATTTAAATAGTTAATCATGGCTAAGCACTTTAATTAATTAAATCATGATATTTGGAATATTAAAATTTAATTAGTTGGGCTTAATTTAAAATTGGGCTTATAATGTTGTATTTGGGCCTATTGGGCTTGGTTGGGCCAAGTTGGTTTAGGATAATTGGATTGGATCCAAATTGGGCCTAAACCATTCCATTAAGTCCAAATATGATAAATGAGCCTTTTATGTTTAATTGGGCCTAATGGGCCGAAATTGGTTTCTTGGAAAATAGGGTGATTCCTTAATTGGGCTTTGGTATTTGGGTTTGACCCATATTGACCAAAGTCCATGCCTTAAGAAATTAATTGAAAGCCCATTGGACTTTAATTAAATGACATTGGATGTTAATTGGGCTTTGAGAACCATTTAGATTAGATTTGGAATCTAATTCGTAAAGGGGCATTTAAAAGTGTAATTATTTAATTTGGAATTAAATATAGAATTAGTATTGTATACGAATTAAATTAGATTTAATTGTAGTTCGATATAATTCAAGAATTCGTACTTTGAGTACTTATTCTTAAACAAGTTGGACTCGCGTAAATCAAATCGTTGTTTGAACATTGGATGATCACTTTATTCAAAGATTAATTAATTGGATTAGATTGATTGAATAACATGCTTTGTGTGAATACATGGATGTGTTGAACGAATAATGTATATCGGATGGATATTAGAAGGGAAAGGGCAATTTTGGAAATTGTTGTAAATTTAGAATTTATTAAATTGGACCTGCGTGTCCAGCCTTATCTCTCTCGATTCTTTGTAATTCTCTTCTCACCTAATTCCCCTCTATGTTCATGAGGTTTCTTTAATTGTATTATGTAATTGGGTAGAAGTTAGAATAGTGCTAGCCAGCGAGAGGAAATGGAGTGATTTGTTCTAGGAACAATCTGTGAGATATCTATCCGCATATCATTATTAATTTATTTACCGCCCCTTATTATGCTTTTAGAATACATGCTTAAGGGTGTATGATGAGACCTAACAAAGATAATAAATTGGATGCCAATTTACGCGAAAAACCCTCAACAAATATTAAGCGTTTTCCTTCCATTGAGTGATTCTTACTCAAGATCCAAGATTGGCATTGGTTTGTTGGCCAAAGTGAAGACCTTTGTGTTGGAATTCTCTAAGCTTCCCAAGACCATTTCAAGCAATGAAAATACAAAGTGAATACATCAAAGGAGGTGCGGAATACTCCCAATAATCGGTTGAGACGATACGGTGAAGACAAAGAAATTATTCTAGAATTAAATTAAATATTAATCATTAGATTATAATTTATATATTATAATATAAGTGAGATTAATCTAAAATTTCATGTTAAAAGCTTCACCATTTTCCCCATAAAAAGAAATTAGCTACTGATAATTTGAATAAAAACACATATAATTTTTATTACTAAAAGAAAAATAAATTACAAGAAAACTTTTAAAAATAAAATACACAAGACACTCTCCCAAATTCTATAGAGAATTAACAGAAAAGCATGAAAATTGAAGGCAAAGCATCCTCTAATATATAGAGGAAGCTCATCCTTCACAATTTTAAATGTGCAATTGTGAAAGACAATTGCTTTGCAATTGTCAAGGTGGATGGGCATCCATCGAAAGTGGATGTGACCCTCCACTAATTTATTATTTCTTAAATTTGAAAATAATAATTACATATGGAATACTTTTTATTCTTCGTCCATTTCGGTCTTGAAAACTTCAGAATTCGAAAATCTTATGAGCATCAAAGTGTTGGATAATTATGACCCATAGCATCACTATTTGTACAGAACATGGTGTTGTTGTACAAATTAACTATGTGACAAAGGAAATTGCTCTTTTATCATTTGTAATTAGATTACTCGAATATATAAAGGATAAAAGTCCTTATGATTAGTTCAAGATTAATAAGATATGAGACAATATTAATCCACATAAGGTTTAATCATTAAATATCTATAGTCGTAGTATTATCGAAACTGGACATCGATAATGCGGAATAGGCTAGTATTACACTTGTGCGTGTTATGGAAGCGTAACTGCATAGTTCTCTTATATTTGGGTATTGGATACTCATGCAAGTGTAATATGAGGTTCTGTTTACCGATGGTACGAAAACAACTTCGCTCTGGATAGACCCCTCGGAATCCCATTGGTAGTATGACTATGTGTGTATGGGAGTCCGAATCAGGGTAGGTGTATTTGGTCTTAACCTGAGACTTGCATCGCTAATGCTTGCGACAATCAGTATACTTTAGTTTTGGTCGTCCAGGGCTTTAACAGGTTCTGTGTACGCCTCTTCTGGGTATACTGAGAATCGTAGTGTATTGGGTGTGATGTCAAGATGGAAGTATCACTTCAGTCATATGGAGATGATGATCACTTAGGACACGGAACTAATACTCTTGTATGCTGCAGCTATCGGGATAATATGACAAGGTCATGATTATCCGATTATAGAGACTAGTTACCAAAGATCCGATATATGCTTCGTACAGGGCAGACATAATTCCAGCCCCAGGCCTAGCATGTGACATCCGATACTGGATCGTAATACGCTATACTACGTATACTACGCATGACAAAGATTACATATTCGTTTATAGAATATTTCTGGAGAATTAGGTATGCACGGTTCTTTGCTAGAAGCCAACCATGTCTTGTAAATCAGTAAGGACATGGTACTGGGTACGCATGTATTCGGATAGTCCGATAACCGTATTTACATGTCAACATATCCATGAATCTCTTGGGTCGCATCCCGAAAATTCACCGATGATGTTTGACTCGAACAAAATTAATCTGGGATTAATTATGAGAGAGAAAATTAATCTGGGATTAATTACGGCAATAAATTAATTTGAGATTAATTAAAAGAGAAAGAATTAATCTGGGATTAATTGCGTTGAGAATTTATCTGGGAATAAATTCATCAAAGAGAGAGAACACGATTAATTTGGAATTAATCGGTAAAGTAAATTTAATATTTAAATTATATTTTACTGTTTAATTTATTTAAATGGGCTAAAATAATATATTGGATATATTAATTGAAATTAGATTTCAATGCGGAATTAAAGTTGGATTTTAATTCAAGCGAACAAATTAATTTGGATTTAATTCGCGAGCGACTTCCGTAATAATTTTACCAGGCATTATTATTTATTTAAATTGGATTTAATTATGTCGCCACGGAAAATTCGTTTAATTGTATGAAACGAACCCGAGCCCGAAATGTGTTGAGAAAGCCACTTGAATTTTGAATTAAAGTGGGTCTCACCAACTTACATCACATGTCTATCAAGTGTCAACTTG
>SKCR01053136.1:0-30723 GCA_019454045.1 Zanthoxylum bungeanum | reverse complement strand
TTTTTCTTTTCGAAACACTTTTATGCCAAAAATCAAATACCAACTTTTCAAAACAAGAATCAAAATATCCATTTATAATTCAGACTATAAAAATCATATAATTACTCGTACCTCAAAACATATTGAATTCATATCACATACATATATTATACCTACATAGACAACATTCTTTTAACTTAGTATATATATATATATATATTATAAAGCACAATGTTGTGGGAGGAAAGAGAATGCAACCAATGGTTAAGATTAAGAGAGATAATGTATCTAAAGGCTATATTTATGTGGCTTAATTGGCGGCTCAGATAATTTCATTATAATCTAATGGCTGATAAAGAATCCTTCCATTATATAATCTCTATAAAAATGGAAAATGAAAACTACCAAATAAATTAAGAATAAAATTATTTATTAATGGAAAATAAAAACTACCAAATAAATTAAAGAGTACAATCATTTAATTAAAAAATAAAATCATTTAATTATAGAATATCTCCGAAAATTAACAAATAAATTAAATAACAGAATCTTAATCTCTTTGTAAATTCTATAACATCGTGTCGTAGGCACGGGCAATATCTAGTATATATATATATATATATATATATATATATATATATATATATATATATAGACACACACACACACTAACATACAAACATGTACAGATAATCCGAATCTCACATATTAAATCAAAACCATTGCATATCATATCATATACCAGAGATCAAATCAAATTATAAACATGAGACCTACATGGTCTTTACGCAATATAAAACTTACTTAGACGATCGGATACCCTGTAGCGTTGCAGTCACCGACACCAAAACCTTTTCTCTGATACCACAACTATAACACCTCACTAGAGACAAGGTGCTACCGGTATGAGGCAGGATTAACTTATCTCCATAAGCCTCTAAATTTACAGAAAAATCGAGCATGATGTATCCTAAAACTGGACAACCTGGAACAAAGTCCAGCATCAAAACAAAACCTGAAATAGACATCATCTATCAAAAGGAACTCAGGTCCACAAAAAACACATCAAAATCATCACCTAAGGGCTCCGTGCCCATATCATATATCAACACTCAACATCATAATCAATCAAAATATTTACTTAATATATACAAGCATGTGCTCAGCACGACAAATAAAATATTAATCACAAATCCTAGACCTCTAAAACTTTTCCCAGGACACTTGCGAGGGTGATTGTCGCTTGGGTGATCCTCGTCTCAAGCATGAATTCTAAAGCTATCGTGGTTGACCAATCTGAAAAACTAGTAAACTGGTTTCGTGTGAGTTATAAAACTCAGTAAGTAATCATGCTAGTTCTATAAACAAATAAGTCAAACATATCAACAATTTATCAGAATTAATAAATTGTTACAAGTTGAGATTTATTTACTTGTTATTTCCTTTATGCTTAACTCATGTCTGCATGTTCTCATTTATACCAATCTATTAACTAAACATCCAAATCACACAAGACTTCAATACGAATATCACAGAATATGTCATTTTACATCAAAACCATTTGAATCACAAGAAACATGAAGTCACATTCTTAAACTTTATTACGAATGCACATCTTTGAAATATCATCAAATCGATAAACTAAACAAACTTTCTTCTATTCGATTACAAACTATCTTCAATGCCAAAACAAACCTCCTTTAACTTTCTTTAATTACGGTAACCTTATAATAGTTTAACATTCGGGATTCATATGTATTCACACATACCGTAGCACACTTCTGTTATATAAATACAAATACAATTTCAGAGTTCTTACACATATACATACATACCAATACAACTTGACAAACACGCCTTATAACATATGATATTCACATCAGTTTTCAAATCATTCATTCACTTCACATAACCATCAATGTCCATATATCTTACGAATTCTATTATACATATACATTCACTAAGACATACATACAGTCATCGTACAACCGATAACGAAGAACATATAACAATCAGTATATCAGAGAACACATCGTCAAACAATACAAACACATGGCTAGCTTACATATACAATGCTCATATGAGACTCATTACCTATTTTAGAATAGGTATGGGATGAATTTCATCCAAATTGATTCCTAGCCAACTCGACTCCTACACCACAACATCATCAACCAATAACACATACAAACATTCACACATATCACAGAACACAAACTCATCGTACGACTTCTCATACACAAACACATCCATGACAAAAACTCCAAGATATCATTTAAATACTCATATACATACATATGTTTCAAACATACGAATATTCATATTAATAAGAATGCAAATGCCATAACTTTAACAGTCCTCATATCTTTCATTTATCGATCAAACATATTTAGTTTCATATATTATATATGGAAACATTTGATATAGAACTTATTAATTAAACATATTCATTCAAAAAGTGCTTAGCTTATACTCATTCCTTATCATACTTAACCACTTCAATCTATATAGAAATAAATCGCATGTATAAAACAATAGCAACTTATTCATATACTGTACACATACATAAGCTAACAGCAAATCAGAAATCATGGTTTGCTCCATTTACTGATTTCATATACATAACCTATACATATCTTAACATCATATGCATATAAGAATATATGTTCATATACTTATATATTTACATACATGTATTTATATCATTAAAGATTCATACCCTTACGTACATCCATACATACACATAGACGTTAAGCTCATCAAACATTTCACTTCATAACAAAACATTAACAAAAATTCATACCTATGGCGGTCGATAAACTTAACTATGCGTAATCTCGTATCCCGTACTCAAAACCACCTCTTAACTGTCCTTTTTTTTTATCCTAATATGTTAATCATCTATATATGTGTGTGTGTTTAGATATATATATATATATATATATATATTATATATATATATATTTAAGGCTCCAATTCACCAATTCAAGTTCTCTTCGCATGGGTTACTTACCTAGCTTCACGAGCACTGCAGGTCCTAGTCAAGTTTGCCAAAACAAATGGTGAAACACAGTTGAAATCGTAAATTTACAGAATTCTTGACTTAACTTTGACAAAATCCCGAATATTTCCATGACAACGAAAACACATCCGATTTCAACATTTTTAGTTCCAATAATCTTAAAAAAATCATTAGAAACTAATTCGAGCTACTAGTTAACTTAAATTCTCAATTTACGTATTTTTAGAAAATCTTCTGAAAAAGCTTCCGCAAACACTATGGAAGGGTCCCGAACCCTCCGAACTTGCTCGGATTTATCCAAACACTGTCATATCAACATAAACGACTCATATCTATCATTACTATAAAAAAACACATTAATACACAAAAAACTCACTTTTATCGGAAACTTTCATATTCTATCAGATCTATCCAACTTGTTATGTTTTCACTCGAGTTTTACCAAATACACATATTCAATATACTCATACACAACAATTCAATTTTATATCCGTATTGACAAGACGAACCAAGAAACAAGTATTCCTAATACAAGTTACTTTAATGCCTTATTTAATGGGAATTTTCCATAAAGTGTCATACATCTTTATTTAATCAGATTAAATAACATATGCATGCATCAAGTAAGGATTAGACTAAATTTCAAATTTAAGGGGCATAATCATATCATGGGTTCAGGATCAGACCTGCTCTGATACAATTTTGTTGGGGTTTTGGGCAAAATACTCGGGTTACGCAGCGGAATGAGGGAAAATCAAATTTTTCGTTTTCGTTAATTTTTCTTGGGTAATTAAAATAAACTTATTTATTTTAATCACTCAATACTCAAAAATAGAATTTTTAACCCAAAAATCAGAATTTCAATAAATTACCATACAATCCCAAAACTTTTCATTTTAATCATTTTAGTCCTAAGTTGTTCAAAACAAGCTTAGGTAATTTCCAATCACAACAAAAAAATGACTTGTACATCAAATATTCATTAAAAAATAAATCTAAAAAATTTTCCAGATTTTTCATAATTACATAAATGTCCTAAATAGTTTGTATTTTGTTCATTTTGGTCCTAATTTGTCAAATACATGATTAAGTGATATTCAATCACTACCAAAATGATTTATACATCTTATATACATTAAAATACAACCTAGAAAATTTTTTCCAAATTTTTTTACTTATTGTTGTGAACCTCAATATTTTATGTTTTGATCATTTTGGTCCTAAATTGTCAAATACAAGTTTAGGTGATTTCCAATCACTACCAAAATAATTTATACATCTCATTTGTATCAAAATACAACATATATATGAAAAGCCCCAATTTTGGTTTAGGTTTGAACCCCTAATTTCTCATTTAATCAAATTAACACAATCCAACACTTAAATCTAATCTCTACAACACCAATCAAGTCTCACCACTATGAAACAACTCAAGAATAATTTTAGGTCATCATTGAGTGGCCTAACAACTCTAGAATGGCAACCAAGTCATCTAATGACCAAAAGTGTGCTTATTAACCATTAATAAGCAAACTTTGTTTATATACATGCGTACATCTTTCATTCAAACTTCCAAAGTTCATAACACAAACAAAAGAGAGTGGATAAATAAGAGAAGAACATAAGTTGTAGCCAAGAACAAAAGAAATACTTTTTCTTCTAAAGAAAAGTTGAAATTACTTACTAATTTTCAAGTTTTCTTCACTTCCTTCTTGGTTTCTTTTCTTTTTCCACTCAAGTCTCTTGTCTTTTTGTGTTTTTGAAAGCTTAGAATTATGAAGCAAATGAAAAAGGAACCCTTATATACATAGGGTAAGTGGCCCTTATTAATTGTCAAATAAAGGATTTGTGACATGTGTCAAATACTTTATTTGATAATTAATTAATGTGTATTTAATAAAATCATGTATTAATTTCAAATACACATTAACTAAAAAATGGTCGGAAAAACCTTTAAGAATGTATCTTTTCGTTTAACCGTTAAACGATTTATAAATAATCAATATTATTTATAAAAGTTGCCCTAGTGCTCTACGAGTGTGTTTCATTAGTGAGACTCTCTAGATTCAGGTATATCCATCACGAAACCCAATTTCATGTCCATAATCTACCCCCCATAAGTTATGACGACCATAGATAAATTTGCTGAATTATACAGGTCGAGGTCATCGCATATGTATAATCCATTCGTCACAGGTATTCGGATTATTCCAGAGATATAGATATTAACATCAAATCTCTATAGGTATAATCCCATCGACAATTCTATTAGCAATCTCTTAATAACACTTAGAACTTACTTCTACAGTGTACCACAGGCCCATGGATTTAACAGATTGCTAATTCTATATTGAATACCTATGCTCAGTGCACAAAACTGACAGATCTTATCTTGATACGCACATGATATCTTGAGGATCAGTCCAAACCCAACGAACAGGCGGAGGTCTGATCTAAATAGATCGGTGACATGACTGCCATCAAAATATGGAGAATACCTCATACATCCATAATGGTATCTCAAGTTGAAGGACCACTATGCTCACTTGACCCGAGAAGATTCCTATTGATGTTGGTGTACCATCTATTAGGAAGTCTTCTGTGAGTCATTCAGTGTTTATCCAATATAAACACCTACATGTCTATACGAGTCTTCCCAGACTCATGGTTCATTGGGATAAACCATCGGATCACGTCTCAATATACGAGGTGTACTGGTCTCTGTGGATTTTACTAACCAACATGTGTTAGTAAATGTTGACCAGGAACTTTATTTGATTATATACTTCTAGTAGTGACAATTCCCAATGTCAATTACAAAATACTTTGTAACTATGCACTACATTATATATTATCGGGTATTTGTCTAATATATACATATCGCTAAATCCTATTTAGTTTCCATCTAATCGTAATTAGATCGAATATGTATATAAAAGCAAGAAGTACTACCATAAATAAGTAATATTATGGAAAAAAATTGTTCTTATTCATGAATTGGACATGAATACGATCCATAATTGGCACTCTGAGCACCAACCCTAACAATTTCTCCCATTTGCTCTAGTGCTAATCAACGGTATCATATAAACATCTAAATATGTATCACATATGCATGGTCCTCAAGAGTTGACATATCACTCAAGATGTAGGCAACAACAAGTAAGCTCGCTATAACATAAAAAGTTTGTCCAACAAACCCAAAATGTTTCCCTTAACTAGCATCATTCATATTTTGTATATCCTAAGTTATACATCAATATGACTCAGATGCAATATCAATATTGTGCTATAGCTACTGAATTGTCCAAATATTTAGGGATCAGGTCCAAAATACTATGCAGAGAACCGCAAACACAATACCAATATCAAAAACTTCTAATCTATAAGGTCACTTTGCAACTTCATAAGTTAAAATTAATTCCACTTACACAGTAGAATCATTTGTGACACTTCCACTACATCTTTTCTGATTCTTAATGACATAGACCGTCTATCATCATAATTAGACTCAAAACTAATCAGACCCTCGTGGTTGCAGATTATATTCTCCATGAATAAGAAATTTGTTCTTAATATCTCAACGATAACAAAGAACATGTTTCAAACACATTTGATGGTCTATAACGTATCAAAATAGTTCGTAACAATTACGAGTAAATTAATATCCTTTAATCATACATTATATGGTATTCATTATGCCATCATCATATGATGCATAAGATTTTTTAGACATTCTAATCAATTTCTCTTTCGACAAAGAAACCATCCTTTACGAAAGATGAATACTATATAAAAGAGACACAATAACTGTCAGACAGTTATACTAATTGTCAAATAGTTACACTAACTGTCACACAAATAGTCTTGTTGTGTCCTTTATTAGATCATTTCTAATGTACGACTAATGAGAGTATCTCACAAGTCTCTTAGTTTTATATCATATATAAAATTTTATATTGAATATAACAAAGACTACTCTCACTGCTTTCAATGAGAAAATAAGACTTAGGTAAACCTTTTACCCAACAAACATTTCATTATTATATTAATAATGATAATGTCGTTAGGATATACAACACTAGAAATAAATATGTATGCTCTCACTAACCCTACTATCACATTTTCATTCTCTATACTTTGATAAAATCAGACAATCTGACTGATATCAAAATTAGAGAACACGGATTTCCGGGAAGCTCACCTGAGTCTATAATAGGCTCTATAAACTAGTATACCAAACTGTGATCTTAGCAGAACGCAAATTCTAGGACCATTTCAGAACGAACTCTTCAAACTAAAAAATCAAAATGGATCTTTTATCTGAAGAAACCATTCAGAAACGCCATTTTACATTCTTAGCTAAAATATACAGTTTAATATCAACATTAAGCAACAAATCTTTAATTGTTCAATTAATGTGACTAGAGACAAGTTTCCTCAGGATCTACAATAGATTGCTGAGTGTAACTTTTCTCACTGTCATACTATAAAGGTCAAACCTTTAATAAGCTCACTTGACTTTTACTGCGTAAACTATTTGCACATTTTATGAACAATTCATAACGAAAGCTCAATCAAGTTCAAAACTTGACGGTAGTAAGCTATGAACAATCTTAGATCAATGGTCTAATCTAACTTCCGGGATCGATATCAAATATTGCTCCCACTATATGTTATAAGATAATTTTCTTCGATAAGAAAACAACAGAACCATTAAGTATCAAATACTTTGTAAATGATTCTAACATGCTATTGAACTTATACGGAAGATATCTTAGGATCATTTCATCTTATTAATCATGTAGTTCCATTTTATAGTTTATCACTCTCATATTTAACTTCAATAAGTAAAATCTTTTCTACAATGGTCAACATCCGATGTTACTTACTAAAAAATAAAATAATTTTATTACTCGAGATCGTAGAAAAGATATTCTATCAAATAGAATACAATATTCTATCAAATAGAATAAATGATAAACTTTTACTTGTACCTCCGAGGCACAAATACTTTCAATTCTATAACCATTATACAAAAGAAAGATTCAAATCTCAAACTTTTAAAGATTCGAATTTTCTACCTATACATATCAAATACGTAACTATAGAAACGAATGGAACATTAATTAAAAGGATGAATATAGTGTTACAAGAGCATAACCCAAATAATATTGAAATTAATTCGGTAATACTCAATATCAAGCGAATCAAATCATATAAGATTCAACATCTCCCACTAACCAATTCCATCACCACGGAATCGTAGTAATATTGAGTAAGAATCATATTCATTAAATAATCTTAGGACTAATTGCCATAAATTCATATGTTTGATCGTATCAAACATCTTTGAATAATTCAAAGACTCACTATGAATTTTAAAGATACAATTTTCAAAACTTCATATCGAATATCTTTGAACCAGTCAAAATATTCTATTCACGTTTCATCAGAAACATATTGAAATTTCTCGAACCATTCAAGTCATTCAATATGTTTTCTTTTAGAAACGCATAACTAAGCCATGACAATTCATTAACTAAGTTACGAAGTAAAGAAAACTATCCAAGGTAATTTATAATTCATTAAACTACATACATCCAATGTATTAGTTTAATAAATCTTATGCTTCAATGACAATCATTGGTTAAAGGAGATTTAATCACATTCTCAAATACAATATTCATTAAATGGATAAAGATATGTGGTATGATCTCGTATTAGACCATCCTTTACCAAATGGATTAAGCATATAATGCTTAAGTGATAAAAACTCATTAAGTATTATTCTAAGTTATTTACTAAATAAAATATTTTTCTTAATGTTTATCTCTTTATCAATGACACTACTAGTCATACTAAAATATTTAACAATCTAATCGTAATTAGATCGAAAATGTATATAAAAGCAAGAAGTACTACCATAAATAAGTAATATTATGGAAAAATGAATTTTTATTATTCATGAATTGGACATGAGTACGATCTGGATTGGCACTCCGAGCACAAACCTTAACAAGATCATATTACCGTCCATTCGGAATCGACTATGAAATTTATGTCCGGGTTTCCATCCTATATACCAATGGAATTCATGATGTACTTATTAAGCCAAATATTTTAGAATTTCCAATTTTAAATCATTAAAGCATTAATCTAGTTAATCGTTTTTCATGCATATGATATTTCAATTTAACCACTTTAAATTTCATAAAATCATATTTTATGTCTAGAATATTTATGCATCCATAACATGTTATGGTATGTGAAAATGCAAGAGTATACACCCTAAGCTATATGAAATGTTATTCAAATATTTTGAATTAAATTTACATACAACATAAAATAATTTTACATTGATCGGGCTCTTATTTTTCCTATATTAATCTAATTAGTACATAAAATTCCCAAGGCATCCATTGGTCTTTAAAATTTGCTCCATGATGGTGTTGGCTCCTTTTGCGACTTTGGTGCTCCAAAATTGGAAAATTAAATTACAAAATTTGTAAAAATTGGCCTTATGGCCTTACATCATAAAACCAAAACCAACATAAAAATAAGATCTGGAAAAATTTACGACTAATGCAAAAAAAAAAAAAAAACATTCATCACATGAATCAATAATTAAACATTCATCTAATGAATATTACTTTGTGCCTACACATCTAAACATGCATATATTCATTTATATCTCATATAAATGAAAAAAAATAGTAACTTTAAATGAAAAAGAGAAGGGTTAAGAAAACTTTTCAACCTCGCTCTCAATACCAATTGTATAAACCACTTTCCTAGCGCAGCGGAAACACCTTACGCACCCATGATCAGACTAGAAAATTTTTTCTGCCCTTCTCTTCTTCTGAACGAATGTTACCAACTCCTCCACTGAAATTTTACTTCTATTTTAAATAAAAGCCCCGGAGCAGCCCCAGAACAACGGATCAGATCTGAACTATTTTTGGCCAGAAAACATGCCCAGCTCACTACCAAATTTAGCCCATGTTTGCGTGAACTGCCACTGTGCTTCAGGTCTAATTTTTCATTTAAAAATAGCCCCAACACTGTCCTAAAACACCCCTAAATATTCACTAAAAATTATGGATCAAAAACAAAACGAACCGAACCCCATTTCACAATTTTTGAGATGCGGCAGTGAGCACAAAATTGCTCACTACAGTGTAGTGTTTGAGATGGAGAAGATGATGATTTTAGTTCAACACCAGTAACACCTCGCCAGAGGTAGGATGCTACCGGCAGGAGACAAGAATGACCCTTCTCCATCAGCCTCTAAATTTATGAAAATCTGACATGATGTATCCTAAAACTGGACAACCTGGATCACAGTCCAACATCAAACTGAAACCTGTAATAAACATCACATATCAAAAAGACCTCAGGTCCACACAAAATACATCAAATCATATCCTAAGGGCTCGTGCCCACATCATCTATCAACACTCAAGGGCTCTGCCCATAAAATCATAAAAAATCAAAACATTTACTCAATATTTACAAACAACGTGCTCAGCACGACAAATAAAATATTAATCCAAAATCCTACACTCTCTAAATCTTATCCCATGACACTTGCGACGATGACTACAGCTTGGGTGATCCGCGTCTCGAGCATGACTTCCAAAGCTGAAATGGTTGACCCACTTGGAAGCCAACCTACAAAACTAGCAAACTGGTTTGGTGTGAGTTTTAAAAACTCAGTAAGTAACCATGCCAGTATTACCGCAAATAAGTCAAACATATCAACAGATTAACCGAATTACTAAATTGTTATAGGTTTGAAATTATTAACTTATTATTATCCTTTATTCTTAACCCATGTCAAATTTTCATTTTAACATGTCTACATGTGTGTCAATCTCATAGCTAACGTTCAAAGCATACAAAGCAAAGCTCAAATACCATAGAATATATCGTTAACATCAATCTCACTTCAATCACATGAAATATGAAGTCATATATCTACCATTTATCATAAATATCCATATTTGAAATATCATCAAATCGACAAGTTAAACAAACTTTCTTCATTTTGAAACAAACTCTTTCAATTCAATGCAAACTTCCTCATTGGCTTAACATTCAGGATCCATATGCATTTGCACATACCGTGGCACACCTCTCTTATATACATGTAAAAACAATTCCCAAGTTTACACTTGTACATATACACCAATACAACTTAACAAACATGTTTTATAACATATAATAATTACATTAGCTTTCAAATTCACTCATTCATTCATTTCACATAAGCATACACTATCCATATATTCAACGAGTTCTACCATACACACACATACACACAGTCACACGTACAATCATCATGCAGCCAACCATGAAGCACACATAACAATCAATATATCAAAGAACATACCATCAAACAATATATACATATGGTTGGCTTACTAATATAATGCTCATACGAGACTCATTACCTATTTTAGAATAGGTGTGAGATGAATTCTGTCTGAATGGATTCCTAACCAGCTCGACTTCTATATCACAGGAACATCAACCAATCAAATATACATACATGCATATATATCTCGTGACAGAAACTCATCACACGATCTCACATACATAAACCTATACATGTCAAACATTTCTTATCATCTGAATCATCATACACATACATATATACATCAAACATATGAATATACCCATTATTTCGGATTTCTGATACCATACCCTTTGACTGTCCTCATATCCTTTACCTATTGATCATACACCATTTTCAAACCTCTTTCTGAAACATTGATATGGTGTCTCATCCATTATACATTTCCATTCATATTCGTATCTTATCAATCACATACTTTTATTAATAAGTAAAAATTTAGCTTATTCCAACTGAACCTTTATACAACTAAATCATATGCATTAGTCATTAACTAACTTATTCCAATAACACATATCTACACGTGCAAATATAAATTTAGAAATCATGACTTACTTCATTTACAAATCTTATATATATAAACACATGTATATCGACATTGAACTTGTCAATTACTTCACTTAAAGCATAGTAATAACTAAAAATCCATACCTGTAGTGGTCGATTACTTAACTATACATAGTCACAAACTTTTTTCTCGATACCACCTCTTATCTATTCACGTCTTAAACTAAAAACTCCAATCATCTATATATATATATATATATATATATATTTAAACATAAATCAAAACTCAAGTACTCATTGCATGGGTTACTTACCTGGCTTCATGAGCACTCCAGTTCCTAGTCATATTGAGTTTTCGAGGGCATATACAGACTCCAAACGATCCCACGAATGTGCTAGAATCGAAGGAATTTCGATCGGAGCTACTGTTTATCGAGGGTTACTATTCATCAGAATCTTCCTCTCTCATTTCATTTGCAACCGAGCATGGATCGGAAAAATCATCACTGCCATCTTGTATTACTCTCTGAGAGCTTCGATTTGGTGGGTGGCTCGGGCCATGAAATAAAATGACGAGCTGGGATCGGGATACCCATTCGTGCAGACCTTTCTCTCCCTTTCACGCCGTCGTCGGCGTCCTAAGGGCTTCCGCTGGCCACCACAAGGAGGATGGGTGGCCGGCGCACCCCTCTGGCTAGTCACGTCAGTCGGCGGTGGTCGACAGGCTGCCAGCGGGACCAGCTAAATCCCAAAATATTACATAAGGGATGGGGGTTGAGTTGGGGATTTAGGGAAATTATATGAATTTCACAATTTCTAGAAACTTCTAGGTTTATGTAGAAAAGTTTCGAAAATTACCATTAGGCCCCCTCAAATTTGCACTTTGGTCATTCTTCATGGACCATTTCGGTAATTCTCAAAATTGAGGCCCTTCATGTGAGAATTTCAAAAATTGTTCAATATCAAAGTTGTTCGCGAGTCTGATGGTTAAAGAATCAGCTCAATCGGAGTTAGTTTGCTATCTTTATAACCAGATCATCAAACTTTTACGTGTATAACGATATAAACATGAATTGCGTAACTGCTTCTCGAAACCATGCATTTTCCAATATGACAAAGTTTCATTTTAAAACGCTCGGATCTATTTTCCAACACATAAACTCTTATTTTTGAATAGCATCATATTCCAAATTCCAAACTTCAATTCGGAAATCTTCGAGAACCATTCTAAAATTATTCGGGAGATTACAACACCAAATAGCCTTATGTGTTATATCTCCTTATTAACAGAGAATAGAGTGGGCTATACTCACACTCTTGTCTCTAAACTCTTTGAAGATCAAAGTGTCACACTAGGTTTTTTGCTTTTTGGTTTTCTTTGTTCTTCTTTTTCTTTTCTCAACTCCTGAGAGAATTCTAAGAACATGTAGATGGAGGCTAGGGTTAGAATGAGATATATTATGAAAAAAGAAAATCTAATTTCCTTTATATACCTAAGGTTTTATTTTACAAAATAAAATAAAAATTTCCCCTCCCCTTAAGTGTAAGAATCTGCCACCCTCGGGAATTTTCAAAATTTTTGTAACATAAAATTTACTTTCAATAAAGACATTAGATGTTACAAAAATGAAAAATTATCACCTATTAAAAGGTGTAACGACCAAAACCAACCAAGGGTTTCCAAAACCCATTTTTCGGAAATCCAAAAATATAAACCTTATATAATAAATTATATAAATATAATTAAATAACATGTAATTAATAATTATCATATAATTATTAAAAACCATATATTAAACTTAAGATATAGTTTCAAGTTTGATAAAATAATATTATTAATTATATTAATAATATATATTATACATATGTGAGTATATAAAAATCTGAAGCTACACTCTCGTTGCCGCATATAGATAAATTAAGCTGAATCACGTCGGTCTCCATCGATATAGTCATTATATACGGATTGGCCCTTCACGAGTATCTCATAATTATAGCCGGGTCATAATATATGTTATACCTCTTGTAGACACATGCCACAGAGGTGTGAGATGCTGTCCAGACTCGCGGCCCGGTCGAGAGTACGGAGTAATCCGCGGTGGAGTAAATTGGAGAAATAAAGTGGAGTCGCCACCTAGTGTGAACTGGGAAATGATTTAAGGCCACACTCACCCCTCGTAAGGGAAGACCTCAAACCGTTGGGTTCGGAATGGTCCCTTACTTATGCCAATTGTAATGAAAAAATATTTATGCAATAGTATAATCAAGTCTTATGCAACACATGCAAGATAATGTAATCAACACACATTGCACACCCATAAACGTAAATAAATAAAAAGGAAGACAAATGCATAATTCCATAGACATATTAAACAATGAAGCGCAATAACGTAACTAATAACAACTATAAAAGCATTAATAATAAAAGCGGATAATTAGATATGTAATACAAATGAAATTACCAAAGAAGCAAACATGCATGAAATATGATGAAATGGGGTCTGTTCACTGTATGTGCGTTCGTCTAGCATTCAGAAATGCGTTCAAATGGTAAATCGAATGTTCGCGTTCGTATAACGTTTGAAAACATGTTCGAATGAGATAAGGTCTGATGCATGGTAAAAAAGAATGCATGCGCGTTCGAGTAGCATTTGGAAACACGTTCGAACGGAAATGAGACAGAATGTTTGCGTTCGTATAGCGTTCGGAAACGCTTTCGAACAGGATAAGACCTGATGCATGGTAAAACATAATGCATGCGCATTCAAGTAGCGTCTGTAAATGCGTTTGAATGGAAATGAGACAGAATGTTCGCGTTCGTATAACATTCAGAAACACGTTCGAACGGGATAAGACCTGATGCATGGTAAAAAAGAATGCGCAAGCGTTCGAGTAGCGTCTGTAAATGCGTTCGAACAGACTGAGGCAGAATGCATACGTTCATATAGCATTCGGAAATGTGTTCGAACGAGATTACCAAAATGGTATCTAAAATGACACAAACATATGCGCGAATGGTATCTCAAGCAGTACGTGGAGTTGTATCCCAAGTACTGACCGCAGTACCATCCATTCAGATTCGGCTACAGAATTTACGTATGGGTTTCCATCCGATATACCGCAAGGGATATCCTGCAAGCATTAACACAACACAATCATTAACCCAATGTTGACATACATGAAATATGATGATGCATATAATAATAAATAACTGAATAGACAATATGCGAAATAGCAAGGAAGGTAAATAACATAAAATAAATACGGAATAATAAAACAACAATAAATATAAATTAAATACGAAATAAAAAAGACAATGACACGAAATAAATGCGGAATAATAATATATGACCAAATAATTTGACTGTTTTCAATGTAGGATTTCACATACCCGGTTGGACGTATTCCACGTCCAACCAGGCATGCCGTTTCCAGGAAGACAAAATAAAATATAACAAAGGGTGCCCTCAGGTCTTACCTTTTAAGTCGCTTCTCGGGAGTGCGTTGGGACATCGCCTGAAGGGTTAACGCTTCGCTCTTTTTCTGGTTCGCTGGTTTGCTATTTTCACTCGCTGTTTCGCTGTTTTCCCTCGTTATTTTTCTCTATTTTTGGACTGCTGTTTGGGATGATTTTTGGACTATTTTGGGACTGGTTTGGAATGTTTTCTAAACTATTTTAGGGACTGTTTTAGGTACTGATTTGGTTATGTTTTCTGGAATATCTTCAGGGGTGTTCTGGGACTGTTTTTTGGGTTATTTGTTCACTATTTTAGGGATCGGTCAATGGGCTATTATTGTTTTAGGGTTCACGTTTGGTGGCTATTTTGGGCTATTTTCAGGGCTATTTTATGTTTATTTCGGTGTTAGTTTTGGTCGGTTGAAGGGTTATTTTATTCTGTTTGTTTGTCGGTGGAGGGGGTTTCTTTATTGTTCACAACTTTGGGGTTATTTTCTTTAGCTTGTTATGTTGGTTTGTGGCTTATGTGCGTGTTCAGGGCTTCTATGTGTGAGTCAAGAGAGAAGATCAAAGAGAGATAAGAATTGATGATGCCGTGTGGGTTGAGTTGTCTCGGCTTTCGTCTTCCCGTGGAGGGCTGGTTCGTTGGATTTAAGGGCTCACAGATTTGTAGGCTCCGTGTGGCTGTGTGTTTTTGTGATTTCAGTGAAGGGCCGAGTGTCTTGTTTATGGATTGTGTCCGGGTGCTGTTCGTGGCTGCGTGGCTCATATGTGTTTGTGGAGTGGTGGTCGGTTTGAAGAGGCTGCTGATTTGTACTGTGAGGTGGCTTATGCTTGTTGTTTCAGTGTGTCTCTTGGCTTGTTGTAATTGTTTGGTCGGCAGGCTGACAGAGGGGTGATCTGTGTTTAGTTAGTGGACTATTTGAAATTTATTTCTAGGGTTTATTCATGCGGTGGGCTAGATTTTTGTTGTTTGTGGTTTGGCTAGTGGGCAGGGTGTGTCGGTTGGGAGGATTTTTTATTATTATGAGTGTGACAGTGGTGGGGGGTTTGTGTGATCTGGGTGTGAAACTTAGGACGTGTGTCCTTTGTTGTTTGTGTGCGTGAATGAGAGAGGACCAATGAAGCTAGTTAGGGTTTATTTCTTTTGTTCATTTGATTGCAGATGGAGAAGATAATGGTCGAGAGAGATTAGAGTTTCATTTCTTTGTGTCTTCAGTGCATTGGTGGGGGTTGCGTGAGGTGTTTTAGTGGAGCCGTTTGTCTGTGACAAGGTTTGTGGGGCAGTGTGTGTGCGTAGCTTGTATTTGATGAGCAAAGTGTATGGTCTGTACCGAGAGAGATGTGGGAAGCTTTTAGGGTTTTTCTGTGATGGTGGTTGCCGATCGTGAGTGGATGCCTTGTGTGCGTTTTGTGTGTGTGTGAGTAGCCTATGAGAGGTGGATGGTTCATTCCCGAATCATTACTTGAGAGGTGGATGGTTCATTCCCGAACTGTTACTTTGAGATGGTTCATTCCCGAACCGTTACTGTGTGAGAGGTGGTCCATTCCCAAACCGTTACTGTGTGAGAGGTGGTTCATTCCCGAACTGTTACTGTATGAGATGTGGTACATTCCCGGACCGTTACTTAAGAGGTGGTTCATTCTTGAACCGTTACTGATGAGAGGTGGTCCATTCCCGGACCGTTACTTGAGAGGTGGTTCATTCTCGAACCGTTACTGATGAGATGGTTCATTCCCGAACCGTGTTGAGAGTGGGCTTTGTTCCCTAACTGCGCTTAGTGTGGGCATTATTTCCGAACTGTGTTGATAGTGGGCTTTGTTCCCGAATTGTACTGAATATGGGCTTTGTTCCCTGATCCTTGTTCCCGAACTGTGTAGAGAGTGGGCTTTGTTCCTGAACTGTGCTGAATGTGGGCTTTGTTCCTTGGGCTTTATTCCCGAGCTGTGTTAAGAGTGGGCTTTGTTCCCTGGGCTTTATTCCCGAACTGTGTTGACTATGGGCTTTATTCCCGAGCTGTACTGAATGTGGGCTTTATTCCCTGGGCTTTGTTCCCGAGCTGTGTAAAGAGTGGGCTTTATTCCCGAACTGTGTGAGAGTGGGCTTTTTTTCCCTGGGCTTTATTCCCGAACTGTGTTGACTATGGGCTTTGTTCCCGAGCTATACTGAATGTGGGCTTTATTCCCTGGGCTTTGTTCCCGAGCTATGTAGAGAGTGGGTTTTGTTTCCGAACTGTGTTGAGAGTGGGTTTTGTTCCTTGGGCTTTATTCCCAAACTGTGTAGAGAGTGGGCTTTGTTCCCGAACCATTTTGAGAGTGGGCTTTGTTCCTGAACTGTGTAGATTGTGGGCTTTATTCCCGAACTATGTTGATTGTGGGCTTTATTCCCTAGGCTTTATTCCCAATACTGCTGATGATGTGGGCCTCGACCCTGGGATTCATTCCCAATATTGCTGATGATGTGGACCTCGACCTTGGGATTCATTCCTGATGCTGCTGATAATGTGGGCCTCGTTCCTGGGATTCATTCCCAATACTGCTGATGATATGGGCCTCGACCCTGGGATTCATTCCCAATACTGCTGCTAGTATGGGCCTCGACCCTGGGATTCATTCCCGAAGACTACTGATAGTGTGGGCCTCGATCCTGGGATTCATTCCCTAATACTGCTGATAATGTGGGCCTCGACCCTGGGATTCATTCCTGAAACTGCTTGTCTTTGCAGCGTTTTCCTTTTCTTCAAAACCCGCGAACAAAAACAAAACGAAAAATTGCGTGCATGTGACGTGTATGCATGTATGCATAAATGTATTTCCTATTCCGATGGGTTAGGCCTTCTTTGTGCTATTTGGCACCCATTTCCTAAAAAAGTCTTTGATCACCCCCTGGGTCTGCTTACAATTTTCTTCTACCAAATCTCTTCTATTGATTGCTCAGTTTTCTCTCGTTCTATGGCTTGAGATCCTGTTATGTTCCTTATTCGTGGGGTGGTAGACTGGTCACCCCCAGACATGGCTTAGGTTTCTGTTCTCCGCTGTTTGCATTAGGTCAAGGTGGACTACGTGATGTGCTACTCCATATCATCATACTATATTACATGCTACGAAATAGTCCCAATAGTTATACATATTATTGTCCTCAAAGAATGCCCAATAATGAAACCACAGAACCTTCAAAACACTCAATGCAACTCAAATCCAAGTCTTTGAATAAATCATCTAAGCCAGACTCACAGTGTGTGTGTGTGCAAAGATTCTTTTACAGCTTGATTCCTAGGTAAGCCAACTTAATGATTTTGTTTCAAAAATTGGGATGGATGGGTCAAACCAACCTAGATGTATAATTATGTTCTACAATTGCTTTTCCGTGCTCAACATGGTATGGTTTTCTTTTTCTTTGTCTTTTTTTTTTTCTTTCTTTTTTTCTTTTTTTTTTCTCTTTTTTTTTTCAACACACACCTACCCTTTAAGGTAGCATTTCTCTTCATAGTGGTCCTAATACTTGCCCATGGGTAGCTTCACGCTTATCGGTTATAGGTGGTTCAATTCTTTTCTTTAGAGATTTTTCTTTTATTCTCAACCATACCACACATCATAACACAAGCAAATCAGGATAGAAATTTAGGCGAACAATCATTCATCGACCAATAATTTCTTCAACTAGTCACCTTGCCTACTACTCAGGTTTTCACTACTAAGAACCTATAAATAAGTGCTTACGAGTCTAACATAGATCAATTACCCAAAGTATGAGATAAAAGCACGTCAAGTGTTTATCGTTTCTAAGATTTCACCCTAAAGCAAACGATTTCATCATTGGACTTATGCCTAACTATTAAGGACTAAAAACAAATAATATTTTTTTTTCTTCTTTTTCCTTTTTTTTTTTTACTTTTCTTTTTTTTTCTTTTTTTTTTCTTTTTTTTTTTACTGAAGGCCCACCATGGTCTTTCTATCCTTACCGTAAAGTTTTCCGTTTCCCGGTTTCCTTTTCACGATATCCATGTTTGCTAAACTCTTCTTGACAAGTCTTTTTTCTCTAACCCAACAGATATCTATGATGGCTTTTAAGACACAGGGTTAACATGATAAATGTATGCATGAGATGCACGAGATGCATGTGGTTATCAAAACAACATATATCCTTCCGACCTTATTTCTCCCACACTCGTGGTAAGTCAATTTATGTCCTAAGTATGGCTTATTTTATGCACCAATGTGGGGTACACAAAATCGTTCTCTCCTACCTACATGGGTGAACCTTGGATACCTCAGTCCCTTTCCATCGGTAAAAGACAAAGACCGCCCATTTACAATATTGACTGAGCCTATTATGGGATCGTGTCATTGTCTATAAACGACAAATTGGGCTTTTGGTAATCACGGTTGTGAGGATAGACTTGGAGACATCCAAAATTATACAAATATGCCATAACAAGGCGTATCTTTCCTGGATGAAAGCCAGTGTGGATATCGGACTCATGCTTCTGGCATATTTGGATCATGTTTGGACTTTCTAAGCCCATCAAGGTTTTCATACAAGTTGGCCCATTGTCATTTTAATGCATTCAATCATATTATAGCGAGGTGCAAACTTGTCCCGGTTGAAAAGGCCCAACATGTTTATTCTTTTGCGATAAGGTGGCTAAACAACTTCAAATGATAGGGGGCCGAAACACAAAGTGGCCCATCTGCATTTTAGAAGCTTTTGGCCCAATCGTCATAAGACACAAACTCGTCCCAATTTAAATGGCCCAACAAGTTCACATCTCATGACAAGAAGTCCAAATGAATCCAAATGATGATGGCCCCAAACATATGCATAAATGGTGACTTCTATAGGTCATACAACTATGGTCCACATGCGGGTTTATAAGATGTGGATAAAGGCTCACGCCGGTGAAGGGTTGCCCATAACTAGGTCTCCCCACTCAAGGGTTCGAGCGACCAAGTGAACACACCTTTTTTATACCCTACCGTACGTGCCAACAAGTGATGATGCAGTATAACGATACACCGCCTTGAGCGAAAACGAATTCACGATACATGATGCCATCAAGGTAAGAAATGGTATGCAAAATATACGAGACAACGTCAACTAAATCAAAAATCACAAACATTACAAGACATTATTCCGGGACCGATTCTCTATCCCTAGTGGAGTCGCCAGACTATAGACACATGCAACAGAGGGGTGCGACACTATCCGGGCTCGCGGCCCGGTCGGGAGTACGGAGTCGCCACCCAGTGTGAACTGGGAATGATTTAAGGCCGCACTCACCCATCGCAAGGGAAGACCTCAAACCGTTGGGTTTGAAATGGTCCCTTACTTATGCCAATTGTAATGAAAAAAGATTTATGCAATAGTATAATCAAGTCTTATGCAACACATGCAAGAGAATGTAATCAACACACATTGCACACCCATAAACGTAAATAAATAAAAAGGAAGACAAATGCATAATTCCATAGACATATTAAACAATGAAGCGCAATAACGTAACTAATAACAACTATAAAAGCATTAATAATAAAAATGGATAATTAGATACGTAATGCAAACGAAATGACCAAAGAAGCAAACATGCATGAAATATGATGAAAGAAGGTCTGTTCAATGTATGTGCGTTCGTACAGCGTTCGGAAATGCGTTCAAAAGGTAAATAGAATGTTCGCGTTCGTATAGCATTTGAAAACATGTTCGAACGGGATAAGGTCTGATGCATGGTAAAACAGAATGCATGCACATTCGAGTAGCGTTTAGAAACGCATTCGAATGGAAATGAGACAGAATGTTTGCGTTTGTATAGCGTTCGAAAACAAATTCGAATGGGATAATACCTGATGCATGGTAAAACAGAATGCATGCGCATTCGAGTAGCGTCTGTTAACGCGTTTGAACGGAAATGAGACAAAATGTTCGCGTTTGTATAACATTCGGAAATGTGTTCGAACGGGATAAGACTTGATGCATGGTAAAGCAGAATGCATGCGCGTTCGAGTAGCATCTGTAAACGCGTTCGAATGGACTGAGGCAGAATGCATATGTTCATGTAGCGTTCAGAAATGCGTTTGAACGAGATTACCAAAGTGGTATCTAAAATGACACAAACACATGCGCGAATGCTTCTCAAGCGGTACGTGGAGTTGTATCCCAAGTACAGACCGCACTACCGTCCATTCGGATTCGGCTACGGAATTTACTTCTGGGTTTCCATCCGATATATCGTAATGGATAGCACGCAAGCATTAACACAACGCAATCATTAACCCAATGTTGACATACATGAAATATGATGATGCATATATAATAAATGACCGAAGAGACAAATATGCGAAATAACAAGGAAGGTAAATAACATAAAATAAATACGGAATAATAAAACAACAATAAATATAAATTAAATACGAAATAAAAAAGACAAATGACACGAAATAAATATGGAATAATAAATATGTGACCAAATAATTTGACCGTTTTCAATGTCGGATTTCGCATACCCGGTTGGACGTATTCCACGTCCAACCAAATATGCCATTTCCAGGATGACAAAATAAAATATAAAAAAAGGTGCCCTCAGGTCTTACCTTTTAAGTCATTTCTCGGGACGTCCAACCGGGTATGCCGTTTCCAGGGTGACAAAATAAAATATAAAAAAAGGTGCCCTCAGGTCTTACATTTTAAGTCACTTCTCGGGAGTGCATTGGGACGTCGCCGGAAGGGTTAACGCTTCGCTCTTTTTCCGGTTCGCTGGTTTGCTATTTCCGCACGCTGTTTTGCTGTTTTCCCTCACTGTTTTTCTCTATTTTTGGATTGTTGTTTGGGATGATTTTTGGACTGTTTTGGGACTAGTTTGGACTATTTTCTGGACTGTTTTATGGACTGTTTTGGTTAAGTTTTTTGGACTATCTTCAGGGGTGTTCGGGGATTATTTTTAGGGTTATTTGTTGACTGTTTTAGGGATCGGTCAATGGGCTGTTATTATTTTAGGGTTCACGTTTGGTGGATATTTTTGGGCTATTTTCCGGGCTATTTTGTGTTTATTTCGGTGTTAGTGTTGGTCAGTTGAATGCTATTTTATTCTGTTTGTTTGTCGGTGGAGGGGGTTGCTTTATTGTTCACAGCTTTGGGGTTATTTTCTTTAGCTTGTTGTGTCGGTTTGTGGCTTATGTGCGTGTTCAGGGCTTCTATGTGTGAGTCAAGAAAGAAGATCGAAGAGAGATCATAATTGATGATGCTGTGTGGGTTGAGTTGTCTCGGCTTTCGTCTTCTGGTGGAGGGCTGGTTCGTTGGATTTAAAGGCTCACGGCTTTTTGGGCTACATGTGGTTGTGTGTTTTTGTGATTTCAGTGAAGGGCCGAGTGTCTTGTTTATGGAGTGTGTCCGGGTGCTGTTCGTGGCTGTGTGGCTTATATGTGTTTGTGGAGTGGTTTCGGTTTGAAGGGGCTGCTGATTTGTACTGTGAGGTGGCTTATGCTTGTTGTTTCAGTGTGTTTTTCTTGCTTGTTGTAATTTTTTGGTCGGCAGGCTGGCAGGGGGTGATATGTGTTTAGTTAGTGGATTGTTTGAAATTTATTTCTAGGCTTTATTCACATGGTGGGCTAGATTTTTGTTGTTTGTGGTTCGGTTAGTGGTTAGGGCGTGTCGGTTGGGAGGTTTTTTTATTATTATAAGTGTGACGGTGGTGGGGGTTTATGTGATCTGGGTGTGAAACTTAGGATGTGTGTCCTTTGTTGTTTGTGTGCGTGAATGAGAGAGGACCAATGAAGCTTGATATGGTTTATTTCTTTTGTTCATTTGATTACCGATGGAGAATATGAGGGTTGAGAGAGATTAGAGTTTCATTTCTTTGTGTCATCAGTGCATTGATGGGGGCTGCGTGAGGTGTTTTAGTGGATCCGTTTGTCTGTGACAAGGTTTGTGGGGCAGTGTGTGTGCGTAGCTTGTATTTGATGAGCAAAGTGTATGGTCTGTGCCGAGAGAGATGTGGGAAGCTTTTAGGGTTTGTCTGTGATGGTGGTTTCCGATCGTGAGTGGATGCCTTGTATGCATTTTGTGTGTGTGTGAGTAGCCTGTGAGTAGCCAGTTGTCGTGAGAGTGAAAAAAGAGTAAGATGTGTGTATGTGTATGCCGATGTGTGTAAAGGAAATGTGTGTGAGTTCTGAGAGAAGAGAGTTCGGGAGTGGAGATGCCGCGTAGGGTAAGAAGAATGAGAGAGTTGGGAGAAAGAGGCGAGAGAGGGAAGAAGAGACTAGTCGTGAAGAGATAATAAGGTTAGGGTTTCTCTTGTGTGGCCGTATGTGTGTGTGAATGGAGAAGGGCTTAGGGTTTTGTTTAGTGGTCTTTATATATTGGCATGCTAGGGTTTGTTTTGGTTGTGCTAGGGTTTTCATTTTATTTTATGTATTTGGGAAGGCTTGGGCATGTGGGCTTTGGATGGGTTGTAGGGTTTTGGGCCGAGGTTAATGTTTAAGACAAGAATTGACTAAGCGATCCCGAGGCTAACAAGTGAGTTTAAATTTGACGAGCTACTAATTTCAGATTTTTCCCTTCCGGCGTCCGTTTCCCGCGACTTCTGTGACTTATCGGGTAGTGCCTCCATACGAGGCTCATCATTGGGCATTATGCAAAAATACAGTGTCTACACCTCTCTAATTATTTTTACCTTAAGTACCATTGATTCTCTAATGAACGATTTATTCATAACCATTATGAATGTTAATCTTTCTATTCGTAATAGAAAGACTTGATGTAACGATCGTAAAATCCTGACTACTCTTACATTATGGACAAGTGTTATATAATATAAATTATTTTTGGACACATACTTTCATAAAATGATTTTAGGAACGATCGGAAAATTTGTTGAGATTCCGATACTAGACGATACGATGTTCCGCTTCGGACAGTTCATGGTATTTGTGATGGAACGTTCTCATACAAACTCTAATTTTTACGATTTTTATATCGTTAGAAAGTTGAGATTAAGACCTACAATTCCTCATTGAATGTTTTTCCAAATTCAAAATAGAAATAGGTTTAAAATTTAGATCAAAACTTTGGATGAATAGTAACTCCGGACCTATCTAGAGAATTCCACATCTTTCTAAAGTATTCTGATTATTTTTTTCAATCAAAAGTATTGCTAATTGGTCAAACAAGCCCTACTATAAATAAGGAGGACTGTTCATCTATCCCCAAAATTTTGAGAGAAAGAGAAAGAGACGTAAGAAGGAAATAAGGAGAAGAAGAAAAAGAAGGAGAAGAAGAAGAAGAAGGAAGAATGAAAGAAGAACAAAGTAAATTCAAATCTTTCCATTACAAGGATGGGGGTAACAACTTACAAGCTTGGAAGATTGAAGGAGAATCGAGCAAGTTAATGTAAATAACCTTGACACAAATTCTAAGTTATGAGATTTTGATAGAATAATGCATGGTAGTTTATTGGCATGATAATAATTGCATTGAGATAGATAACAAACTAAGAAATTGATTTTTTTGAAAGATGTTTAAGAATTATGAAATATTAGGTAGGGACTTTCAATTGAGATTATGACATAAAGGATATTAAGAAAATGGTATTTGGAGCATTGAGGATGAATGTGATAGTCTAAACAATTTTTTGTGTAAGAGTGTTAGTGTGGAAGTGTCGGAAATGTGTTTGGAACAATATAGACATGAAAAGGTTAATTTTAGTCCTTGAAAATGGCCTAGCGTCGCGACGCGACACATCCTTTTTTAGGTCGCGTCGCGACGTGTGGCCATTTCCTAGTATATTGTTTTTTACCAATCCAGTCTCGACTCAGGATATTAGAAACCACCTGAATATACACGTAAATTACCATGAAATAGTTGAAAAACCCCTTGCAGTTATAATATTTTTGGAATGTATTCTAAGTTATGTATTCTAACTAAGTTGCCCATTAAAGGTTATCGCATGAGCCACAAATTCTTTCGGCGTAGTGAAGTTACGCCAACCAAATTTCAAACCATTGAGGGGACACTCTTCTTTAAAGTTGACTTTTATTATGTTATTTTACATATCAGATTTATTTTTACCCTTCTAGGGCGTTAGTTGATTTTTATTGCAGTTATTTCATGAAAGATCATGATTTAATATACGTTTGAGAAAGAAATGTTTTGAAAGTATGATTTTATGATTTCTGAGGAATGGGGAAAAACCCACCTTAGTATGTAACTTGATACAGACATGGAATTGATGGATGACATGTGCACATGTAGAAGACTTAGGGGACGGTGATATGTAACGCCCCCAGATCCTAGTTCAGGATTAGGGATGGCAGATGCCCTTAGATCCTAGTTTCAGAGCTTGGAGGGTAGCATAGATATGCACCTTCAATTGTAGTTCAATGGCTTGGGGGACGGCTATACGTAACGCCCCAAGACCACTAGTTTCAGGGACATGAGTGGCATGATCTGAGGGGCGATGATACGTAACGTCGAATGTCATAGATTTGCAATCCTGGCTCTAGTTAGACATATGGGGGGACGGCGATACGTAACGCCCCCATGCGTCAGGTTTTCAGAGACAGAGACTAGTTTTCATAAATAGTTTTCAGAGATCAATTTTTTGAAATAGTTTTCAGAAAAAAGTTTTCAAAACATATCTTTTATATGCAGGTTTTCAGAACTATATTTTCAAAACATGCTTCAGAAAATTTTTCCAGGAAGAAAGTTGTTTTCAAGAAATAGAAGAAATTTCAGAAAAGATGATTTAAGAAAACAGAGTTTAGAACCATGTATTTTCAAAAGCATTTTAGTATCGATTTATAAAACTGTCTACTCACTTAGATTGTTCAATGATCTAATCCCCCACTCATAGTATTTTGTTTTGCAAGTTCATGGAGGACAAGCTCGGGAAGATAGATACTGATGGTAGTCACTAGGGTGTTCGGTCCACCAAGTCTAGTCAGAAATTTTGTATAATTGAGTTATTTATAAATTTTCATGTATAGAGTTATTAAAAAATGTGATATTTTTTGTACAGTCTTGTATGTTTTATTTTATGTTACCATGTTAAGGATTTGGGCATTGGTTCCATATATGAAATAATGTTGAGATAAGTATTAGCATTGCTTGTAGTTAAGAAGTCAGTGGCTTATGGGGATAGTACAACCTATTGATGAGCGGAAAATATATCACTATATAACATCCCTTTGACCTAATATTTTGGATGTTTTATCTGGTTTTATGAATGTTTTGATATGTTTTTGTGTGATTTGCAGATAAATAAAGTTTTGGGACTCAATTGAATCAAATTGGGGCTAAAACAACAAAAAACATATAAAAAGGGCAAAATTGGAATTTCGCGTCGTGACGCGCACACCCTCTACATTGAGACACGCCACAATCACTATTCTATCAACATGCGTCATCGCCATGTCAGCACAATAATTCAACCTGCCGACACCTTGCATTAGCAATGACGTCAGCGTCGCGATGCCATGTTGAATTTTTCTAAGGTCCCAAGATCAAATCAATACATGAAAACATGCGTGAATACACCAATGAAGATAGCGGAATACTTACATTGATCGGTTATGTCGATTTGAAGACGAATCATGCCCAAAAACACACTGCCTTTGTAAGCCCACTGCAGCAGTCCATGCTCACTGTCTTGGCAGTTTCGGGTCTCAAAACGAAGCTCCAAACTCCATCGGATGAGTCCCGCCTCATGGTTGAACCTCCCTACCACCTTCGCAAGACTTGAAGTGTGCTAGCACTTGATTTCTCACCATGAGAAACCACTCTTGGCTTCCCTTTGTTCACGCCATTTCTGGTTCCAAACCAGTGAAGATTTTCTTCATTTGGGCGTGAGAGAAGAGAGAATTGAGAGAGAAGAAGTTTTGTGTTAAGTTAAAATGATTTACCAAAAATCAATTTATATTTATGCCATAATTTTTATTAAATTAATAATAAAATTATGACACAAAACATGCAATGGCTTAGAGTGTCAAACACTCAAACTCCATGCAATGACATTGAGTGCAATGTACACAATCTACATGCAAAGCATTAGAATGACATGTGTCATGTGGGCCCCACACATTTCCAAATGAAAGTGGGCCCACGTGCACTCACGCGTTCAGGTTCGATATTTCCGAAATACCGAGCTTACGTCGCGACGTTAATTCAATCGAATTTAAATAAATAATTGCGCCTGGCGAAATTATTATTTACGTCGCTAACGAATTAATTCTAAATTAACTCGTTTGCCCGAATTAAAATCTAATTTTAATTCCGCGTCGAAATCTAATTTCATTTAATATATCGAATATATTAATTTATCGATCAATTCCAAATTAATCGTTCTCTCTCTTTAGACGACATTTTATCCCGGATAAAATATCTCCGTTATTAATCCTAGATTAATTTTCTCTCTCTTCTATATATAATCCCAGATTATTCAAGAGTGCGAGTTGTGCGTCATCGGTGGATTATCGGGAAGCGACCCATGAGATCCCCGGATAATCTGGCAGTAAATACGGTCGTCGGAGTATCCGAATCACGTACGTACCAAGTACTACGTTCTACCGATTTACGAGACAAGGTCGACTCCTAGCAAAGCACCAAGTCTACCAAATTCTCCGGACATATCCATTTAAGAATATTAAGATATGTATCAAGCGTAGTATACTAATGTATTGTGCATATCGGCCCAGTATCGGATAATCACGTGCTAGGGCTGGGGCTGGATAAGTGTCTGCCCCGTCCGAAACACATATCGGATGTCTGGTAACTAGTCTCTATAATCGGATATTCATGACCTGGTCATAATATCTCGATTGGATGCGCATCTCTTAAGAGCACTAATACCTTATCCTGCGTGACATCATCTCCACTATGACTGGAGTGATACTTCCGTCTTGACATCACATCCAATACACTACGATTCTCAATATACCCGCATTGGCGTACACAGAACTAGTTACAGTCCTAGACGACCTCAACTAAAGTATATCGATTGTCGTAAGCATTAGCGATGTAAGTCTCAGGTTAAGACTATACACACCTACCTTGATTTCGGCCTCCATAGACACATATTAATAATACCAATGGGATTCCGAGGGGTCTATCCAGAGCGAAGCTGTTTCCCGTACCATCGGTGAAACACGACCTCCTATCGCACTTGCATAAGTATCCAACACTTATATATATATATGAGAACTATGCCGTTGTGCCCTCACAACGCACAAAAGTGCAATACTAGCCTATTCCGCATTATCGATGTCCAGTCTCGATAATACTACGGCTAGGGATGTTTAATGATTAATCCTTCGTGGACTGATACTGTCTCATATCATCTCAATCCAGGAACTAATCATAGGGACCTCTCTTCATTTATATATCTATGGTGATCTAATCACAAATGACGAGAGTGCAATTTCCTTGTTACATAGTTAATTTGCAACAGCAACACAATGATCTGTGCAAATAGTGACGCTATGGGTCATTTTGTCCAACAATCTCCCACTTGGCACATAGCCAGTCACTCGAGTGTCTAACACCCGAACTATGTACGGTTCGCTCAAATTGCTGAGGAAAGGTTTTCGTCAGCGGATTTGTATGATTATCGACTGACGCGATTTATACGATCATCACATCGCCACGATGTATGATCCGAAAGAATCAGATGAATATAGAAGTTTATATCTGGATCGTCGATGAGACCTTAATCTTTAGCCTTGTGCTGACGCCTAGCTCAGCTGCTAACAGAACTATATCTAATCTAATTAGATTTATTATCGACCCAAATGGCTTCTATTACTGCTCAGCTGCAGCAATAATCCGCAATCGTTGTTTATTCGGCAACAGTTATCTTGCTAGGAAGATTTCCAGCTCACTGTCCCTGTTTTTCAAACTTTATAGTACCGCAGTATTTAATTGTTTTGAAACTTGTAGCAGTGATCCCAGTCACTTCAAGTTTTCCTTCTCCATAGTTTAAGACAACATCTTTAGTTCTCTCAGATACTAACAGATGTTCTTAATGTCCAATCCAGTGACTATCACTTGGATTGACCCAATTGTGACTCCATATGCTCGAAGCGTATGAGACACCAATACAAGTACATTTTAAATGTACAATTTCCCAGAGAGTGTTAACAACTCCAAATCTATCCCAGTAGATCTTTATTCATGAATAAAGGTTTTTACTCCCCAGAATTCTACGGAGAATTTCTATTGAAAGAATATCTATGAAAGCCAAGCTTTCACCAATTGCTTTATTGGGAATTTCATTGTCAGTGCGCTCTCCCACTAACCTCCTTATATACACAAGAATTATTTCGTTTTTGAGTCAAATCATAAACCATTATGATTATTTCAAAACGACAGTTCCAAGAACCTTATGCTTGCGTTGATCCAAACATGGATCGAATAACCCGCAAACCTTGTTTTTCGGTTATACAAAATCGTCAGGATGTTGTAAACATCCTCCAAAAGGTTTCCTTTTCAGGAAAGCGATTTTGATTTGTAACTGACATATTTCATAAATGAAATATACAGTTATCAACAAGCATCTTCAAAATGGACTTACCATGGCAACAGGTAAAAGGTTGAACCGTTATTAACACAATGTTGATAACGATACATTTTCCGTCAAAAGCCTAGCTTTGTACGTTGGTATGTTGCCATCCATGTATGTCTTCCTTGAAGACGTATAATGTACCAATAGGCACAATGCTTTGTGGTACAACAACTAGTATCCATAATAGTCGTTATACATGGAATCCATTTCGGACTCATGGCACTTTGCCATAACAGGGAGTCGATACCTTGTATCACTTCCTCAAAACGTAGTCGGTGGATATACCTTCATAAGATTGACATCTTAATGAGGTTAGATCAGAAACCCATACCCTAGGTTGTTTTCTGACTCTATCCGATCTACCCGATTTCTTGTGTATTGAAGATTAATGGAACAGATTCATCATAGATGAATTGTTTGTGTTCCATTAAGGACTTCGTGCCATGAATAGTATTACTCCGATTTTCATTGAGATCACGATCCTATCCTCCCACTGACCACTGCATATCGGTATTCCTCTCAGGAAAACCGCATGGTGAGCAACAATCATCACACATGTCTCATTGGATTTATAAGTACTATACTTATGGTTTCCCTTAGGATAACCTATATTGGCACTAATCCAATTTGGGTTCTTAGTTTGGTATCATCCAAACTTTATGCATGGCAATACCCAAATTATCAGGAATAAGAAACCTCGTTTCTTTCCTGTTCATATCCTATATGAAATCTGTCAACAGATTTACATGGAACCTTATTCCAAATAAGTTTTGCACTGTTAATACATATC